>PVIH01001958.1:0-42367 GCA_004025045.1 Sigmodon hispidus | reverse complement strand
TGAGCATTCATATATAGAGGCGTACAGGTTTGGGTGACTCTAATACTAAGTCTTTTATAAAAGCTTTTATTGTCCTGGGAAACCACAAGGACCTTTCTTTTTCTTTTTCTTTTTCAAATGCAAGCAGGTTTATTTCAGAAAATCTGAGTGAGAAGAGCTCACACTAAGCAAGCATGCCTCTCTTACAGACTAGGAACCTTTACCAAGTTGGGGGAGGAGACAGGAAGGGGGCTGTGTGCTTTAGCAAGTGACTGGTTCTTTCAGACAGGGTCGCCCTCTGCAGTTTGGGTGTATCCCCAGAGGCAGAACTGGGTGCAGAATACAGCTGTATTTGCGATGATTTGGACTCACTGTGGGTTTGTGTGGACTCAAACACTGTGCTTTATGATAGAAAGTCACTTCACAGCTCTAGCACAATTCTATCAAAGAGTCTTCACCCAGCAACGGAGGGTAACAGATCCAGACTCTTGACTACCTTTAGGCAGAGTTCAGGAAATCCTTTTTAATTTTGTACCAGAAACTGAGTATCTCTCAGTCAATTCTTTCAGCATGTAGAGTGTTTCAGATAATATAACAGCAATGTAGGCTTCCCGCAATTTAGAATCCATAGCAAGAAACCCACACAAATAGGAACTGGCATTCAAGATCTTGTTCCCACATCCTAAAAAGGGAGCAGTAAGAAAACAAAGGCTGAGACTGTTGGCAACTAGCATCTTCTCTAAGAGACAAACTGACTTAAATCGCAAGGGGGGGGGCGTTGAATGAGAATATTGCCCATAGGCACAGATATTTAGTTATGTGGTCCCCAGCTGGTGTGCTGTTTGGGATGATATGGGAAGGTGCAGCCTTGCTGTAGGAAGTGTAACCTGGGGTGGGCTTTAAGGGCTCAGACTCTTGCCTCACTTCCAGGTGACTCTCCCTGCTTCCTGTTTGCAGTGGAAGCTGTGCTCTGTCTCTCCTTCCTTCTCGGGGTTCATGCCTCACAAGGACGTTTCAAACATTCCCCGATGTCTTAGTTAGGATTTCTATTGCTGTGAGGAGACACCATGACCACAGCAAGTCTTATAAAACCAAAACATTAAATTGGAAGGCTTGCTTATACTTTCAGAGGTTTATCCTATTATCATCATGGCAGGGAGCATGGAGGCTGCAGGCAGGCAGACAAGGTGCTGCCTATATCTTGGTAAGAAGGCAACAGGAAGTGGACTGTAACACTGACTGAAGCTTAAACTGAAGAGACTCAAAGTCTGCCCCTGCAGTGACACACTTCCTCCAACAAGGCCACACCTTCCAATAGTGCCTCTCCCTGTGCATTTATGAATTTATGAAAAAAATTTATTTATTACATTCAAACTACCACATCCAACCTTATTTATGAATGGGAAGGTTGATAATACACTAAAGAAAAAAATAACAAAAAAAGTGAAGATCTGGCTATGCAACTGAGAGACGGTATATGTGAGAAATGTTTCACGTTCCATTCCCAGGACCCAAAACAAAACAAGCTGATTGGGCAGACAGCTCAGAGAAGAAGAGCCATCACATAACCCTGATGACCTGAATTTGATCCTCCAGGTTAAATCCCGTGGTCAGATGTAGCAGCTCCTATCTGCAACCCCACCATGCTTAAGGCAAGAAGGGAGGTAGAAAAAAAATCAGGCCGGAGCTTGTGGATCAGTTCACTGAACGTGTAACTCCGCAGCAGAAGTGACTCTGCTGCATCATGGTAGAAGGACAGAGCCAGCTCCCCAAGTTGTGCTGTGACTCACCACATGCGGAGCAAGCGGAACACTCCTCCATTGTTGGTGGGATTGTAAGCTTGTTCAGCCACTTTGGAACACAGTATGGCAGTTTCTCAGAAAATTGAGAATTAATCTCCCCAAGGACCCAGCAATAACACTTCTGGGTGTATACCCTAAAGATGCACAACCACACTCCAATGGCATTATCTCAACTATGTTCATAGCAGCCTTATTTGTAATAGCAGGAACCTGGAAACAACCTAGATGCCTCTCAACTGAAGAATGGATTAACAAACTGTGGTACATCTACACAATGGAATACTACTCAGCAGTAAGAAAAAATGATATCCTAAAATTTGCAGGCAAATGGATAGATTTGGAGACTATCCTACTGAGTGAGATATCACAAACTCAGAAAGATAAGCAGGGGATGTACTCACTCATTAGTGGACTCTAAACAAACAAACAAGAAAAAATCAAAGCATGCCCAAGCTGCAAACCACAACCACTGAACAGCTTGGGATCAGAAACACCCTGGACTGACCCTTCAGATCCCACTCCACCTAGAGGAACACCTGACTCACTCTTGAGGGAGGGGGGACAAAACTGGATTTGGCCAGGAGTGGAGACTGAACTAAGCATTATTGGATCAGTGAGACCATGGGACTGTCTGCTGCCTGCCCAGGGAGGGGATGGGGAGTTGTGGAGAAGAATGACCTGATGTGGTAGGAGGGGGAAGGGACCTTGAATAAGGATATACAAGGATAGAAGGCGTGATTTCTTTGTTCATAATAATAATAATAATAATAAAAACAAAAAACCAAAAACAAACAAACAAGAATAAAATGAAAAAGCCTCCAGAGCTGGGAACTGCCACAGGCAAAGCAGAGTGCATGGTTTACTGTCTCTTCCTGCTTTTGTTCCTACTTTCCTTCCTGGTGAATTTCATGCCTGCTTGTTTACATCAGTGATTCAGCCAGAACCAGCTTCCATGGTACAGGCTTTCACTCCATCCAGAGAGGCCTGGGGAGAGAAGAACTCTGAAACACTAAGGACAAGTAGAACAGTCAAGGCACTCCTGGGCTTGGCTTATCACACTTTCCCAAGCATTCCAGAGGTGCAACTAAAATCTACAACTCCTGATTTCTACCACACTCATTCTGCCACATTCATTTGGGGGCTTATTTCTTTGTTCACGCTTCCACTTGTATTTCTGGCCATTTCTCTGCTCATTCTTTCACTGTAAAGTCAGTTACTCACCTGTAGCCACATACCGAGCAGGGAATGAAGATACAGTGCTCTTCAGCTGTCACAGCTGTGTCCAGTGTCACAGCTCAGCTGTGGAGACAGAGGCCCTAGGAGGTTGATGAGTATTGTATAGGTCAGGATGCAGGTGCTATGGGCACACTGAACCAGAGCGAGTCTGCAGAAGGCAGAGCCCAGCAGGAATGGAAGACTCTCTTCCAGATCTGCAAATTAAATCACATCCACAATACACCACACATATTCCCATATTCATATGCACCTAGTGTTGAGTACTATGGAGGAAACAAGCAGCTTGTGTGGGCAGAGGTAGGTAAGGACCATCAGTGAAGGAGGTGACAGAACTTGGGACCTGGAACCCCTGTGATAGGAGGAAGGGTCAGGAGACACATTCTCAGTACATGGGGAAATCTCACATATTTCCAAAAACTGCCAGAGGCCCCCAGCTAGAAATCAGGACAGCATCAGAAAAGCAATCAGCCTTGGCAAGATTCACAGGCCAAAGACAACACTTTCATTTTTTTTTTCCTACACAAGATGGGGCAACATGCTAATGAGGTCTTATCTGTAGGCCTTTACTCCCATTAAGGTGTTTGCTACAAGTAAATACCAGTCTATCTTCTAAATGCTGCAGTAGATTCCAGCCCTCTGACAGGCCTTGCACACAGCAGAAGTTGCCCAGATCCCAGCTATAGCATAGATCAGGAGATAGTAAGGAGAATCATTAAGGTGTCACAAAGGTAGAGAAGAGGGACGAACTGGGGGATCTTATGTGTATATCTGTAAGGTGAAGTAAAGGCACTCCACAGCTGTGCATTCCACAGCTGAGCATTCCACACCTGAGGACTCCACAGCTGTGCATTCCACACCTGTGCATTCCACAGCTGAGCACTCCACAGCTGTGCATTCCACAGCTGTGCATTCCACACCTGTGCATTGCACACCTGAGCATTGCACACCTGAGCATTCCATACTTTTTGTTTATATTATCTATACAGCCCTAAAGCATGCTTTCCATTCACAATATTGCTAAATAAGGAATTTCTATATAGCTGTGTCATGGTTTACCAACTGCTTTCTCAAGATGGGCCCTGGCGTTTCTGTCTCACATGCACTGTTGGGATGAGGTCCCATTTCCCAGCACAGGCCTGCTTTCCAGATCAAATCCCACAGTGGAGATTCCTGAATTGAACTGTGAATTAACTTATAGTTGGTTAAACCCTGCCAAGTTCTCCTGGGGAGGCTGTTCCATTTATACATTAGCAAAGTATGAGAGTGTCTGTGTCCTTACAGTGTCACAAAAAGGCTACATTATCTAGCTGGTGGGGAATTTGCCTAGGCTTATAAGGATAATTTGGTATTTTCATGCTGTCCCTGAAATTTTTGGTCCCATAAGAAGTTTGCAGTTCTCGTGGTTAAGTCTTTTACTCCCCTTTCCCACGAGCTCTGTCTATGCTCAGTTTTGCTCTGGATGTTTGTGGTCTTTTTCTAATACATTTCTAAGAAGTATGAACTGTTTGTGATCTGTCTTGGAAATATTCTTCCCAGATTATTATGCTTTGGGATTAGTTTGCTTTAGGAAAAAGGATGTTTGTTATTTGTTAAACCATGCAAATTTTTTTTTACTTTGATGTAATCACATTTATTCAGGTTTTATAGCTGCAAAGAATGGTTCATGAGTGGGTCAGAATGGGGAAACTCTTGGCTCTGGGTTACAAAGATCCCCAAGTGAACTAACTGTCAGCACAAGGCCAAGCATCTTAACTCTTAGCTAAGCTGAGGGAATAATGGGATGTTTGCTCTTCCTTTATACGTCTTCAGAAAGAAACAACTATTGGCAGTTTTATGTGTCAGCTTAGGCAGGCCATGGCACACACCTTGATCATGGAATTCACTAATAGAATGTGAGACGCTATTCTTTAGAATTCACTAACATCTACAGTAAGATTATGTAAAGCAGATCTTGCTCCAGAGTGTGTGTGAGCCTCATCCAGTAAGTTACAGGCTGTACAAGCAAAGATTGGGGTTCCCCAAAGTAGAAACAATTTCTTTCCAGACCGTAGCATGGAAAGAAACCCCATCTGAGTTCCAGCCTGCTGTCCTGTGGAATTCAGACTCAAGACTGCTATTCCAGCCTCTATCTGTGGCCTGCGGGCTCACATCACACATTTCAGACTGCCCATAAAGCTCTCCCTTCAGATTTCTGTCTGTCTTTGTCTCGATCTCTGTTCCTGTCTCTCCCTAGACGACTCTGTTCTTCAGAGAACTGTGAAGAGACAGGAATCTTACTATTTCCCCATAAAGAAATGAATAAAGTAATTAGGTGTGAGAGGGTTAGGGCTGGGGCAGAGGTGGGAATTCTTCATTTAAGAATTGCTATATTTGGATTTTTTTTCTGGTTCTGGGAATCAAACCCAGGGCATCAGGTAAGTTAAGCACATACTCTATCACTGAGCCAAACCTCTAGCTTCACACTTAGAAATGTTAAGACATGTAACCACCTACTCAAGATGGAAAATTATTGGGGCAAAAATAACTTTTAGGCATAAAATAAATTCTGTGTAAAGTAAGAAGCAAAAGACATATATATATATACACACAGACATATATTTTATAATAAATGATTCAAAGTTTATTCAAATGAACTCTTTTGGGGAAAAAAAGTTGTTTTAAACATGTTTGTTGCTTGTTGACAGATGGGAATAAATGCAGTCCCTCACATACTCCACCATGATCTGCACCCCAGCCCTTAGAATAAGCATGAAGCTCTATATTATATCTGTACCATGTTTTAAATATATAGAATATTTAAGAATCCTGTTTTCTCCTAAAGACATAAACATTATTTTTACTCCTGGCCCTAAGCCAGGCAAACATACCGTGTGTGTGTGTGTGTGTGTGTGTGTGTGTGTGTGTGTGTGTGTGTGTGTGTGTATTTCTCACAGGGCTACTGCCAGCCTGAGAGACTCTAGAAATCAAGGGTCCCTTTCCTAGGTACTATGCTCATATACACTCGCATGCAAGGATTCAGAGTTGGCCAAGGTGTTTTTGAGAGACAGAGTATGACTATGTATCCCCATTCGGCCTTCAACTAATCTGTAGACCAGGCTGATATTGAACTCACAGAGATCTGCCTGCCCCTGCATCTCAAGAACTGAGAGTAAAGGCAGGCATCACCAGGACATAAACTGACATTTTTAAAGCCAACTTTAAGTGACTAATAAAAACCAAGAGCAAAGCATATGGAAACCTTCACCCTGGAGCTACAAACCATCTTCCAGAAACCTCCATCCTGCTTATCTACGAAATGCTGTTTGGTTGCCATGGTATCTCCACCTGCTAGGAAGGGTGTCTGCATCAGTCCATATTCTTCCTACTTGCAGCAGAAAGGCTTTCATGAACAGGCTTTTAGAATCACTGCTCTACAGTGACTCACTGTTACTTAGGACACTTGGCTCTCAGGGCTGCATGGGTAACTGCTGAGCTGCAGAAGCCCACGAGGAGGACAGTTCCACAAAGTACTGCCTCAGTCAAGACAGCTAGGCCACCAAGGGGTGGAGAGCAGAGGTTCTTCTCAAGAGCTGAGAATCCCAAGCCCTGCAGGAGCATACAGAGTGCCCATATAGACAGCCTGTTCCCAAGCAGCCATGGTGTCCACGAAGAAGCCTGGTGCTTGTGGATAATGGGCTCCATACAAGAGCACATGCTAAAAGAGTGATCCATCCACTGAAAACACACTGGGAAGAAACCTGAGTGGCCTCTGAGAAACAGGGAGGCCACATGGAGAGAAATGTGGCCAATTAAACACACAGACAGCCTCTGTCTTGGTTTGCTTTCTATTGCTGTGATAAATACCAGGGTTAAATGCAACCTGGAAAGGAAAGGGTTTATTTTACCTTACAACTCACAAGTGACAGTCCAGCAGTGAGAGCAGAACAGGGAATGACATAGGGCCATAGAGGAACGCTACTTACTGGCCTGACCTGCCTGCTTTCTTATATAACTCAGTGCCGCCTGCCCAGGGCGGGCTTATAACAGCAATAATTATTTAAGGAAATGCAAAAAAGAATTAAAATGTAAAAAAAATTCCCCCACAGACTTGTCTATAGATCAGTCTGAGGAAGGTGACTTCTCAGTTGAGAATCCCTTTCATAAAGTATGTCCATGTTTGTGTGAAGCTGACAGAAATCAACCAGCACACCTTACATACACACAGATGACATAGACACACGATCAGACACACACACACTTCACAGACACATGCTATAGCATACAGTGGCAGATACTCATATAGTAAGTAATATATGCACCACGCATACATGCACATAGACATACATGCTGACACACATGCAGAGCCCAGGCATAGAAAACCACACAGCACAGACATATGTACACCACACACCCACACAAACTCACAGTACACATACATTGAAGCAATACACAGGTATGAATACACACATCTAAACATATGACACACTTACACATTCAGACACATGCAACACACACCATATGCACACAGTCTCTCACATGCCACCTATAGACATAGACTTGTCCACACCCAGGTCTATCCACATGGACCTTGATAAGTTTTTGCACTTTGCCAAGTCTGTTCTTCCCTTCATAAAGTGGGCATCCTCATCCCAGCTGGATGAACTGATGAAATCTCAACAGGATGGGGACTGCCCTGGACAAATTATGGTTCCTTCTCCACAGCCTTTGTACTCACAGGAGATAAGGTTCATGTGTTTCCTTACTATGTGAAAGCAGTCACCAGGGACTTATTCAGGGTACTGTCACTGGATCCCTTGAATGGAGTAAGAATCCAGCCCTGAGAATCTTGCTTAGCAGAGTGTGGCTGTGAAGGAGCCTGGAGCAGGAAAGATAAAAGCCTGGGTGGTACGTACAGTGAGAGCATCTGATCACACCCCGTCTCTCTGCCTCCAGCACAAAGCCCCTCTACACTCTTCTAGTTTGGGTTGTGAGCTTAGCCTTTAATGGTCAAACCATCCCTCCAGTCCAACCCCTTGATGGTGGAGTCACCATGAGGAAAGATTACTAGTGGGCAAGGTCCTTGCTGATGCACAGAGTGAGACGTGCCCCTAGAATAGGTAAGTGAGCATGAACATACTGTGGACTGAGATTCCTAGGGGGAGAGCCACAGCTCACCGGTATGAAGAGCCTACAAAGCTGATAGACTGAGGAGAACACCTGTGATTGTGGAGCACTGGCTGAAATGTTGCAGATGAGAAAAATAATCTTGGCTACATTTGTCCCACTTAGAAGCATCCATTGCCCACCTGTGTGTATGACCTAACATTTTGTAATTATCAGATGCAATTGTTTTGGAATGCACTGACAAACCCCTATCTTCTGCCAACCTAAAAGCTAAGAATAAGATAACATCCGAAGCCCTGTAACACAAACTGCACTGTTCTGCTGTAAGCCACCTACCTGATGTTTCCACCAATGTATTTTAAGAGTGTCTTAATTTATGACGTTTTGTTCCATTGCCATAAAAGAACCAAATCCTTACCATATTGAAATAGGGTATTTGGGAAAATATGAATCTGTGTTCCTGGGCTATGACCGTTCAAATTTGGTTTCAGAATAAACTATCTTTTTTTCTTTGAAGCAAGATGTGTTTTTTATCAACAATATATAGGCAGTCAGGAACACAGTACACATACAGACACACTGGTACACCTGGGCATATGTTACACACACACACACACACACACACACACCTTTCCAGTGTGTCTTTAAAAAGGGTTAGTATCTTTTTCATAGCATACACATGCCTATGCTGGCTCTGTCATAAACTGGATCCAATCACCTCAATGGACATTGTATGGTGCTTAGGACATACTTTCTGTCCAGGTGCCATGTGCTCTCTGAATGTTCAGGATTATCTTTGACAGACCCCCCTGTCTGAGGACCCTTTGTCCCTGGTTCATCCCAGGGACAGGTCTGGATATCCTGTTCAAGTCCAGATCACCAGATCACTAAAGTTCCAGCACAAATTAGCATCCTCATTAATGCATCTCAGAGAATCTTCCAGCATCCTCTCTCACCCTCCTTGCTTCCTTGTCTCAAGCTCTGGTTAGGGAGAAATGTAAAGTCAACTTGAGCATAGAGTTCACTGAAACCCAAGGTGACACTATGGACTCCAGATCCTAGCTCTGCTTCATCTCACCTGCCTTGATGGGAGTGCATGCCACTGTCGGTCAACCGTACATCTCCCAGGGACACAGAATCATAACAGCTGACACATTCTTCAGTAGATGCTGGACTAAGTACTGTATTATAAACTATTTAAATTCTCATGACAACCATATGAATCACCATGGTGACCACCACTTTCAAATGGGGAAAAGGAGAAAGTGAGTAACTATTGGAGGCTTGCCCAGCTGCTAAGCAACAGAACTAGGGTCCAGTTATAGGCAGGTGCCTCAAGAGCAGAAGCTGCACCAGACAAGGAAAGGCATGATGGGAGCTGTGGAGCTTCAAGGTGAGGAAGATGTGAACAGCCAAGCAGAGAGGAAGATAAAACTAAAGAAAAACAGAAGATAGGCAGATGTCCGTGACCAAAGCCCAGGGAAGAAACCAGTGAGACACAGAAGAAAATTGCTATTTCCTGGGGAAATTCTCTGAGAGAGCAAGTGTTAAAAAATGCCAGCATTCTGAGGGTGCCAGGATTCTGCTTCAAGGCCAAAAGCTCTCTGTTCACAGGCCTTCTTTCTGCACACACCCCGCCCCAAGATGGCAGCAGAGAGCAGCTAGATTGAAGGCCCTGCAGACTGTGGAACTCCCTTTAGTTAGCCTGCTAGCATCCATTTGTCTCCAGAAATTAAGTCCATTAAATAAAATGTTTGAATTAACTAAATTCTTTATTATTTTATAGACTGGCTCCATAAAAGGGCATCTTCCTTTACCTCTATATAGCCCTTCTGCAGATTTCCAAATTCACTTTGCTATCATGTCTAGTCATGGCTTCCAATCTCCTGAGTAAGCAGATTTGTGTCTACATTATTCAGAGATTTCTCTTTTTCTTTTTTTAATGAGATCATGTGACCTTCAGAAAATGCTCTCATTTTGTGGATTCTTGGCAATAAAGGAGGGCAGATGACCTTGCTCCAAACCTCATCTTACCCAGTCTTTTCCAGACAATCTGTGCAAACATAAGAATTTTAAACCACAAGTCAAAAGTGCTGATTTGTTTCCAGTTGGGTGAATAACTAGCTATTTACAGCCCATAAAACAGTTTGGAGCCAGTTGAGGATGGCCTGACATAAACAACCATCGAAAATGCCCTTGAGAAACCCTGGTTAAATACAACCTGAAGGTCATGCTTCTGATCTCAGCTGTTTTTAAAAAGCAGCAATTCTTGGCTTCCAACAAAACACTCCTGCATTTGTGATGGTACCATGTCTTGATAAACCTATAAAAAGCTGAAAATACCATAGGCTGCAAATACATGGAAGGCAGCTAACCTACTTAGTATCATAACCCATAGACTAAGTTTGTAGCACATCATCCTACAGGGCCAGTTTTCTGCTGGGACATGGGCAGGTGACTAGGACAGCAGCTTCCTGCCACTGCCCAGCATGCTGAGAAAAGCCTGAACCCTCCATGTTAACATGGAAACTTTCTTCTTCTAAATATCCATCTCCTTCCCATTATAAGAAAGTAGAAAAGTCGCTGAATCAAACCTGTTAGTAAGGACCTCTGTGCTTAATTTCTTCATTTTTAGTTTGCATTGCTTTCCTGTCTCACACAGGGTCATTACTATATTTTACATACAAACACACATAGACACAAGGAAATGTGTTACAACAGACCTGAGACATAAATTATCCCACAGTAATATACTTTTTATTATTTGTTTATTTCATAATAACCCTCCCAGCAGATGGGAGCTGGTCTCTCTTGGTTCTGAGCTGCATTTCTCCACTGATTAGTGATGAAGCCAATCTTCTTTTTCTTTCCCTTTTTTAAATAATGTTTTTGAGTTTTGAAATCATAATATAATTATATTTCTCCTTTCTTGCCTCCAAACCATCTCAGTACCTTCCCTATTTGTTTTAAATTCACTTCTTTTCCTTAATAATTGTTATCTGTGTTTGTGTATTCCTACATAAACACAACCTGTCCAACCTGTATAATGTCATTTGTATGTGTATGTTTTCAAGACCAACTATATAGTATTGGATAGTCAATTGGTGTGCGCATCACTGGAGACTGCTTCTTCCACTCTCAGGATTCCTTAATTGCCTGTAGCTTTTTGTGTAAGCTTGCGGCCTGGCTATTGGAGTCACTGACCTGGCTATTGGAGTCATCTTCAGCTCACGTTTGGGCAGTCATGATGGTGAGACTTTATGGGTGTAATTTCTGACATTTCCAGGAGACAGTCTCACAGCAAACTCCCTATTGCTCTGGCTCTTACAATCTTTCTGCCCACTACCCTTCCTCAATTATCCTTGGGCCTTAGGTGTAGGAATTGTGTTGTAGATGTATCATTTAGGACTGGGTTTCACAGCACTGCGTGTTGATTGAGTGTGGTTTTCTATTATAGTCTCTGTCTGTTACAAAGAGAAGTTCCTCAAAGAGAAGAGAGGACTACACTTGTCTGTGGGTATAAGAGCAGATATTTAGACTGTAATTAGGGATACTGCTGGTTTAGTAAAATGGAAGTTGTAGGCTCTCCTCCAAGATCCCTGACTTCATTAGCCCTGGGTAGTTGGTTGGTTTCCAGTATTGGGCATGATTTTTTTTATCATAAGTATCATAAAGGATTTAAGTGTGTAATCTCAGCAAGCCAGACAATCAGTTGTTCAATAACAGCCTGTGTTACATTAAAAAAAAAAAAAAAAATTCACGGCTACCCTGGGTTATGTTGCAAGAACTTGCCAAAAAAACAAAAACAAACAAACAAACAAAATATAAGAGGGGGAATTAATGGTAGAAAGATTTCCTAGTATTCACAAGGCATTGGACTCCACACTAGGTGCCTTGAAACAGAGCAAAGACTGTACTAGAAGAAGGATACACACACACACACACACACACACACACACACACACACACACACACAACTAGAACCAGGGATTCAAACAGAACAGTTAACACAAGGGCTTATTACAGACCCCAGCCACAATTGCAGAGCTAGCTGCTTTCCCAGGGTGAAATACACTCCATGTACCCAGTGGTAAAAACCAGCCTGACTTTCAGTTTCTGTCTTGCAGCACAAAGTATTAATGGAAGAATGCTGTTAGGAGACCAGACTTCTGGCTGACTGTCATGTGTTTGGGGAAGCACAAAGCACAATTTATAGGAGGCAAAGAAGGGGATAAATGGAGAATATAGTTAAGTGTTGAGTAAGAGTCTAAAAGGTTGATGTGCTTCTAAGGGGGAACTGCCCATTCTGCACCTGTAGTTTATGAATTGTGAATTCATCTGCTAACCCCAAGTAAACACCTGAGCATATCTCCCAGATGCCAGGAAGTTGTTTCAGTTTGGGGATGCAGCAGGAACAATGATGATGAGAGAACCACAAAGAGTGGGGGGATAAAGCAATCACGTTACTGAGGGCAGTGCTATGACACTGAGTGTGCCTCAAGGGCCCTTGTACTAAAGACTTGGTTCCTGCTGAGCAGTGGTGGCGCACACCTTTAATCACAGCACTGAGGAGCAGAGGCAGGGGGATCTCTGGGAGTTTTAGGCTGTCCAAGACAACCAGGGCTACACAGAGAAACCCCGTTTCAAAAAGAAAGGAAGGAAGAAAAAAAGGAGCAGGAGAAGGAGAGAGAGAGAGAGAGAGGCATTCCTTGAGTGATGCCACCAGGATCTTTAAGAGGCAGAACCTAGTTGGGAGAGCTTCAGGTCTTTTCAGGAATACACCCTTAAAAGGGGCTGTGACCAACCTGTCCTCTCTCACTGCTTCCTAGCTGAAGATGTGACACCTTCCTACCATGATATACCTCCCTCAACAGAGGCACAAAGCAACTAAGCCTCCAGAAACATGAGACAAAATGTAGCTCTTGACTTCATAAGTAGCACATTAGCTATTGTAGTGACACAAAATTAATGCAGGTGGTAAGTAGAGAAAATCAAAATGGGGGGGGCTGGGGCTGGGAGGAAGATGAGTGATTCTCAGTGGGGTTGGCCTCAGTGGGACGCTGATACCTAACAAAAGCTTGAAGTTGAGGGCTGTGGTACTGTAGCTATTTAGGGAGAGATGGTTCTAGACTCTGAGAAGGGGGGAGTGTGGCTGGGGCTTGACGGTAAGGATGGGCAGGTGGAGCATGGCAGGTGGAGATGGGGCACACTGAGAAGACTGGAAGTTAGCCTGTTGGAGAGTTTCCCACACAGAAGCAGAGGTTTAGAATGAATTCGGAAAGGTTCTCACAAAAGTCACACAGCAAAACAACGTGGCATAACTTCTGTAATGTGGCCCACAGCTGCCCACACCTTGGAGAAAATCTAGTCCAACAGGAAATTTCCAGAGGCTACAGAGAAGAATCCACACAAGAATTCAGAGGCAGTGCCATGTGAAATCACTCAAGTAAAATGCTGTACTTATAGTTTGGCATTGGGCAAGCCTAATTCACACCAAGGCCTCCCAACTTTAATGGCCTGAGGAAAAACATAATTGTCTTTTTCTCAAAATTTTTCATATAAATGTGAACTTTGATCCAAATTCTAATCAAATAATTTGACATGGTCAACAAGATCAGTCAGTGTGTCCTATACATAATTTGAGGGCATCAATTTAAACTTAACTCATCAAGTGTGTTTGTAACTGACAGATTGAAGAAGAAGAAGGCTGCTGTCATGTGACTCTGGGGCCACTTGATCTCAAGTGCACTGCTGATGCTGGCTTAGGGTGGGAAGGGTATCCTTACTAGACAACCTGTTTAACCATACCTTCCAGAAAGTTCTTCAGATCTTCTTATATAAACAACACTGCCTGTGTCCTGAAAAATCTGTTCTCACCAAGAAGTGTATGCATCCCTACCCCCTGCACCACAGTTCACAAAAAGCAGGGCAGGAACATCTACCTCCACAATGGATGAACAGAAATTAGAAGACAGCTTTGTGCTTACACAATTACAAGGCAAAACAAAGCCAGGATGTAGACTCCAGATTGTTCTCATATCTACTAAAAGAGACAGTCTAATCAGGAACATATATAAGCTATGTTGCATATAAACTGGCATCAATCATGAATACATAAGTTTTGGCTTGGGGACTTCTATACAAGGCACACTGGCAAGGCAGACTGTAAACTAACCATATAAATGATAGCACAAATTGGAAACATCTCGAAGCTGCCAGAAATAGGGAGCAGGCAGTGTTTTGGCTTCCAGTAAGAAAAACTCAGCAACAAAGCAAAGGATTCATCAGGAGCTAGGCAGTATAAGGCAGAGATGGCATACTGGTCCCTGAATGTTTCAGATATTGAGAACATTTATCCTTAATATATACCTCAGCTTAAGGTCACCCCATACAGTAACATACAAACACTGCTGACCAAACTATAAGCCACACAATGATTTCTACCAATTTTTTGTTAAGGTAATTTCACCTGTCAAGTTATTAAGCTCTGCTGTCTAGCAAGGAACAGGAGTGCCTGAGCCTACGTAAAGATTTAATGGGTACCACTCTATTTGTATCTATTTCTTAGGTTACTTTTGGCTCTTTAAATTATTCATGAAAACTAGGCATAGCATCTAAAATTTCAAATATATTGACACAATATTGCTGATTATCACATCTAAGATCTCTACATAATTTTTTCTTTTTATTCTTTTTTCTATTTTATCTAATAACAAGATATTTTTTTTTTTTTTTTTTTAAAAAAGCACTTTTATTTATTTATTTGCCTTGGTGTTTGCCTGGAACTGGAACTACAGACAGTTGTTAGCTGCCATGTGGGTGCTGGGAAACGAACCCAGGTCCTCTGGAAGAGCAGAGGGTGCTCTTAACCGCTCAGCCATCTCTCCAGCCCCTAATAACAAGATATTAACACAAAGACAAGTATGTTCAAAGAACGTTGAGTCTGTTTCCATTTGTTCTTGGATTTTCAATTCATTACCGGTCTTTTGTCTCTTTTGTCTTATCTTCAATCACTCTTTTTGTGGATTTATGCATTTACTTTTATTAAAAAATATAAATAGAAATTTAAATTCATCTCTAGTATTAGTAAAGTTTAAAAATTCACCTTGGAAACTGAAATCAAACACAAATCCTATGAGCTTCACCCAAAGTCTATACTACTTTTTACTATTATAAACGAGATAAGGGATTTATTGGAATTTCATTTGCTTAACAGACATAACTTGAGGACTCTAGATGGAGAGGCATTTGCTCAATTAGGAATTGAGGATATGTAAGGTTAAATTTTTACCAAGAAGAGAGTCAATAAAGAGTTAAAAATAGGGGCTAAAGGGATGGTTTAACATCCACAGCAGGCAGTTCACAACTGTCTAAAACTCCAGCTCTAGGGAATCTGACACCTTCTGAACTCCATGAGCATCAGCGCGCGCGCGCGCGCGCACACACACACACACACACACACACACACACACACACACACACACACACCTTTCTTAAGTTCAGAGTGTAAGGGTGATAGACCAGTAGTACCATCAACAGTTAAGAGTAGTCTTCCTAGTTACCTATGTACTGGCAATATTTTCTGCATTTTGAAATGACTTCACAGGGAAAAATGGATGGAGCTACTATATCATCACTGACACTTCAGAGATGGCAATCCTGAGGAATGAGGAAGACAAGACACACATCCCAAACAGCCAGGCCCATACTAGGGGTCTTGGTTTTCCTTTGAGCAAGAGTTTTCTTAGGTTTCTCACAGCTGTCAAAGCATTCCTGCTCCTGACAGCTCATCTCAGCATCCTTTGGTCCAGGAGTGTGGGCTTTCTCTTGCTCTACTATGTCCTCTGCTTCTTCTCTAGAGATCTTTTCCTGCCTCTTGTCAGGTGTGTGTCATCAGCGCATTCATCATCTGACAGATGTTATAACTCACTCGTCATCTTGCCATTGTGAGAGTGTCCCTCCTCACTCCTCCATCTGGGAACTGATACCTGCTCTGACATGCTTATGCCTGTTGGCTACTGCAACAACTGTCTCTCCTTAGGGGTATCTGTTATCATCTCATTTGTCAAATGATTTCCTTCCTTTTTGATTATTAAGTTCCTTTTTGATATTCCTTAGGATTTTTTCTTCTTGTCCCCCTGGACCAGTCATTTGGTTCATTTGGTTATTATCACAGGGTATTATTCTCTTATTTTAACAGGCTTTCAAATTCCGTTAGTCAAGATGCATAAACAGTGGAATCACAGCTCTCATTTCTGTAGAATAAGTCACAGATTTTTGTGAAGGAAAGACTTAGAACTCATGCGAACATGATACTCAAGGTGTATTCTCCATGTTATATGAATATCTTATGTTCATTAAAGTGCCTACTTCCTTGCATAAAATGGAAATAGAAGACAAAAATTTTCAAAAAATACTATTTTATTATAATTGTGTGTGTGTGTGTGTGTGTGTGTGAGAGAGAGAGAGAGAGAGAGAGAGAGAGAGAGAGAGAGAGAGAGAGAGAGAGAGAGATCTGTTACCAAATTTTTTTAAAGTGATGAGAAAATACTCTCTGATCTCTGGGTTCATTTGAAGGCATGTACTTCAGGGAAATGCTGTAACTTCACTACACAGCAGAAGTCACTAAAAACACCATGTAAAATTTGTTATTTCAGCATTGGGATGATAGGGCCCTACCTAGACAGGCTTATATTAACAGGGAGGTGGGTAATTTTGTATTGTGCATGTGAATCCGTGTGTGTGCATCTATGCAGGCATGCACATGTGCATATGAATATTCTTGCTGAGGTTTTATACACATAAAGCACTCATGCATGCAAGCAACACTGGCAGTGCTCACTGTACTAGACAGCCCTCATACTCAACCCTGTGTGATGGGTAATAATTTCATGAGTCATTTGGACAGAGCTCAGAGACATCACCAATAGTTGACTGAACACTCTTTCTGGATGTGCTTGAGTTATTTTGGGGAGGAGTTAACATTTAAATCAGTAGACTGAATAAAGGAGATTCATCCTCACTTATGAGGAGGAAAGGCAGGATCTATCCCATCTGGGTTCATAGGATAAAAAGAAAGAGGAGAGGAGACTGTCACCTTGAGCTTGGGCATCCCTCTCCTGTCCTAGTTCTCTGGCTTTCATATTCCAGGATTTATATCCTCCTTTAGGTTCTCAGGTCTTCAAACACTGACTAGATTATACCACTATCTTCTGGGTCTCCCAAAGACCTCAAACTTTAGAATCCACCTGTCTCCATGACCTTGTAACAGTCCCTCTTTGATGTATTACATAGATACACTCACTGTTGGTTACATTTCTTTGAAGAACCCTAACCCACATTCCTTTCAAAATGTATATAAAGATACACACATACAAACCAAGCAGCAAGCATGAACTATCTAAATAAAGGCCTTTCTGTAACAGAATAGAAGTGTGCTACAAAGTACCAAGGGGCACCATCACTTGACTCTAAAGAAGATATTTTCATGGTAGCAGAAGAAATCCTTAGATCCTTTTGATGAGTCGCTTGAAAATAGTACATTTCCTCCATGAACTGAAGCAAATCTCAAAGACAGAAAAGGAGGAGATGAGAATAGCTAGTATCTAGAAGGAAAAGTACCAAGACAGGAAAAGATTTCACAAGAGCAGAGAGACAATCCCAATTAAAATTTGCACTGCAAATAGGAAAAGGCAGGCCAGACACTTTCAACAATTAAAATTAAAGCTGTAGTGCTTTCTATAGAGCAGAATGTTAAATCCTCCAGTTCTGCTAGCTTTATTTTCTCTCCAGATCCACCACACACCCCTTTGAGCTGTCTGGACACTGGTCTCATTGGACTCACAGGGGGATCTGATGTGGATCATCAGTGCCCTTTTGAGCTTTTAGAAAACAGCATGCACAGCCCTGAACCTCTGCTAGAGTTGGTCCATTGTGTCTTAAAGGCCTTTTTATAAACGAAATGTCACATGTGGAGGGTGATAGGTACAGACTCGAACAATCAATCACTCATACATGGTTCTCAAGGAGAACCCACAACACTCTACTCTCAATGTAAAATGAAACTTACCTTGACCTCAGAATTTTTCTCAAATTGCTAATGCCAAAAAACCTGATTGCTGAAGAATTCTGATCCTAACCAAATTGTCTTATGTTAAAATGACATATGGGTGCTTCTTCATACCCAGTGGGAGATATACATATATATATATATATATATATATCCCCAAAATAAATATACCCACAGAAAGAGATGAGTGGAAATTCATAATGCAAGAGAACTAAAGTCAGATGTGGAGCAACTGGTGGAAGGTGAAACCTAGGGTTCTGTAAGGAGCCCCACAGAGACATGTGACTGTTCCTATTTTCAACTTAACAGGATTGACTGGATCTGGAATCACACTGGAGATAATGAATGCTCTGGGCAAATCTATGAGGGTTTGTCTAGATTAAGGTTTGCCTCTGAGAAAAGCTGTGAGGGATTTTCTTTGTCCTGGAGGTGGGGCAACACTTGCTCCCCTAAATTCCTTGAGTTGAGGTATTTTATTAGAGAAACAGCAAAAGAAACTAAGAGGTTCGTATAACCTGAGACTTTACATAAATTGAGATACGATGAGGTTTACATAGACAGAATTTTAAAAATGTCAACTTAATCACTTTTCACTAAAGTGGATATCTGTAAATTGCTGTCCTTCTGAGTAGACTTTACCCATGATGCAATGCCTTCTATTCCAGTGATGATGGGGAGAGGGTTCCTTGAGCATTAACTTTGGCTGGAAAAAAAAAAAATCACTGAACTCCATATTTTAAACAACTGCATCTTATTCTTTGTGAGGTAAATCTTTGGTTTGGATAATTTTATAAGTTGAAGACTGGATTCATAAAATCAGAAGATAGACCAAAAAAGATATCACTGATACAGTGGTTAATAATAGGATGCATCAAAAGACAGGCAAGCCCACCTCAGAGAAACCATAGTACTCCATGGAAAGGACCACTCAGTATTACAAAGACATTAATTTCCCCTGCTGTGGATGTGTGTCAGTCATGGGCCCATGTGTTGTTGAAGGGCATAGCCGTCTCATAACCATGGGGTGACTGGGAAGTAGTAGAACCTTTAAGAGGTGGAGTCTGGTGAGAGGTTTTTAGGTCACTGGGAGTCACCACCTAGAGTAGGATCACAGACTTTCCTCTTTCCATCTTCATACACCTCTGAGATGACCTGATTATCTATGTAATCCCCTCACCATGGCACACTGCTTTTCCCAAAGTGATGGAGCCAACCAACCCAGGATTGAAAGTTCTGGATCTCCTACAGTACATACGCCTGTTCTTTCTAGAGCTTGGTTACCTCAGGTGTTTTGTTATACTGAAAGGAGGCTGACCACGCTCCCTCAATGATGGACATAACAGAGATCCAATAAAATTCAAGAAAGGCTCTGACAATCCATTCCTAAAACCCCTATAAAGAACAAAGGGCCAGGTCTGTCAAGATACTATTAGAGAAAAACATGGAGACCTGTGTTTGGTGGGGACAACAAACATAAAGGCTCAGCTCCCACAGTTTTCTCTGTGTCTGACACCTCCTGCTACTCATCAGATAATACTGTGTATGGAAGGCCCTCTTCGGTCAACTTCAGTCAGTTTTCAACTACTAGTGCACAAGACCGAACACCAAAGCAAAGTTGAGCTGTATGCTCTTCCTTGCTTGAGATTTTTGTTTTGTTAAACATTTCAGCCTAAAGTAATTTGATTCGTACATAGAAAAATCAGAATATAGGATGCTTTGTGATCACCATAACTTACTGGATAGCATGAGATTACTTATGGATCAGAGACAAGCCACATGACTGATGGTATTCATTAAAAGGAGCTGGGCATTTGAAAGAAAATTTGATAACTAATAGCTTATGTGGTCGACATTGTTCAAAGCTGCAGAAGTAGAGATGGCTCCTCAGAACTGTATATTAAATTCACTTTCAATTAGTATGGTTCAGCATTTTATTCTTATGATTTGTATGCTTGGTGATACTTTTAAAATTAACTGTGCCGTGGACAGACAGATCACATACTTCCCAGCTGTAATAATTCTCCTAATGCTATATCTTTACAGCAGTAATTACCTTCTTTCTGAAAGAATTCGCATTTTGAATCTCATGACACTTCATCTATTACTTTTCCTATATTAGAGCTACCTCAGCGCATTACTCTTTTTTTTTCCTTAACGACTTTTTTCTGTTAGGAGACCACAAAGGCCCGGGGCAAAGGAAGTGCATTAGGAAGGGGAGGCATTTTAGCAGAGCTGGGATTTCTAAGGTGTACAGCAGTCTACCCTTGCCAAGAATACACCAAGGAGCACAGCCTCTACTTCCTGTCAGTGTGGGCATACATTTCAAAACAAAAGGCTATGAAGCTCACATTAATGTAGCAAATTAAATTGTCAACACAGGGGCTGGAGAGAGAGCATAGTGGTTAAGAGAACTGGCTCTTTCAGAAGACCTAGGTTTTACTCCCAGCACCGACATAAATGGCTCACAACCATTTATACCTATAACTAGTTCCAGGAGTTATATAACGCCCTCTTCTTACCACCTTGGGCACTAGGTAACATGCGTATGGTACAGAGACATGTACATAGGCAAAACGGCCATATATATGTATATGTATGTATAATTGTGTGTGTGATATATAATAAAATACATATTTATATAAAATAAAAATTGAGAAAAAGATTGCCTATATAGCAAGTCACACACCAACATGCCACTGATCACTGAATTTCTCATTCTCACCTGAGAGGTCACCCTTCTCCTTTCTGCTGGCTTACCAGATGATTAAATCAGCTGGACAAAGAAGGATCTATTTGCCCTGGCAGCTGGCTCTTTCCTTTGAGAACACTGGGTGTTCATTTAATGTGGTGCCAAAAGCCTCCACAACCAAAGACCTACTGACTAGAGCACTTCTGGGAAACTACTGCATGGCACATGTAGCCATCAGGGGTTCCTGACAACAGAGATGATCAAGCCCAAGGGAGGGCTACAAGGCTACAGAAAGGTCCAAAGGACCACCCAGATGCTCCCTACAGCTACATCCTTTTTCAAGAGCTTTGGCAGTTGTTTTTGTCCCCAGACTCTTCACCCTATGCTTTGTCTGCTTCCTGGATTTTGCTTACTTTGCTCTGTTGAACTGCAGAGAGTCTCCTGTGATTCACTTGCCCAAGTGCTAGCCCTCCAGAACTGATGTTTGACAACACTGTCACTGCAAAGTTCAGTGTGCATCCATCTTCTCAATGTCAACCACAGAGGAAGCAGCAGAACATGATGAACCACACCCTTAAAAGGTAAACAAGACTGACCACCCATGCTGCAGTAGTTACTGCTTCAGGACTGAAGCCAATTCTGTGTTTCAAGAGATGGCTCAGAGGTTAAGAGCACTGACTGTTCTTCCAGAGGTGGTGGCTCACAGCTATCTATAATGACATCTGGTACCCTCTTCTGTATACTATATACGTAATAAATATATCTTTTTTTAAAAAAGCCACCTCTTTCACCCCTAACAGGAGATCCTGGTCTTGAAAGGATGTAGGCTCTGTACAATAGCAAGAGGTTTACATCTTCCTTTTATGTTATATGTATACAATTCACCCTTGATTAATTAAGTTCTAACTTATGACAGCTTTTTCACACTATACGTCTGCAATCATCCTTACACAACTGTGGGTTCTGCATTGGCAGATTCAACAAACCATGGGTTGAAAATACTTGAGTGAGACAATTGCATTTAAACAGATACAAGCTTTTATCCTGATGTTATCCTCTGAGCAATACAGTATAACTACTTAAATCTCATTTGCATTGTGTTTTGTATTGTAAGTTATCTAGAAATGATTTGCAATTTACCAGAAAATAGTTTGTACGTATGCATTATTCTACTTTAATACAAGTGACTTAAGCGTCCACTTATTTGGAAATCTACAGGGAGTGCTAGAATCAATCTTCCACTGATGAGGGATGACTATAATACTACTTTAATATTTTATAGCCAGCTATGGGATAAATAGGTGCCCTCAAAAGTCTATGTGTTGAAAACTTGGTCCATAGCCTGTGATGGTTCCAGGAGGAGAAGGTGAAACTTTAAGGCTGTAGAATTTAAAGGAAATATCTCTCTCTCTCTCTCTCTCTCTCTCTCTCTCTCTCTCTCTCTCTCTCTCTCTCCCCTCTCTCCCTTCCTCTCTTCCTCTCCATCTCTCCTCCCTCTCCCCCTCTCCCCTCTGTCTCCCTCTCTCTGTCTCTTCCTTTCCACTCTTCTCAGCAACACAAGTTCTGCAGCCTACTCTCCCACATGCTCCATTAGGCTCCTTCTGCCTGTATAGGCCAGAAGGCAATAGGGTCAGCACCATCAACAGGGTTGCAATAGAGAAGACGGGTGCACACTGAACTTTGCAGTGACAATGGGATTGAATCCATTTGGCCCTCAGAAATTGCCGGTCAAAATACTCATTACCTCCTTAAAACATACCTAAGGTATTTTGGTACAGTGATAGAAGGCTTACTAATGCATGACAATGTTTATTTTCCCAACTTTTAGCATTTCCTCACCTAGAATTCAAACTTCCTAAAGGCAAGAACCATTTCTCCTGCTTCTTACTTCCAACTCACCATACAGCTCAATGCTTCGCACGAAGTGTCACACTGTCTGTGAGCTGGTATGGTTCAGAATCCTCTGAGCCACACTGCCTGGCACTTCTGTGAACCACTGTGGGATGACTGCCCCTCACTGTACAGACAGCATGAAAAACTGTACTCCAAGGTTACCTTCTTTACCATCACTGCCAAAGCACACTAGGAAATATTCAGCCCACACTGTAGCAGCTGGCAAACTTTTCTGTTGAAAATTTATTTGAACTTCAATGATGCCCACTGTAGGCTCCTGAACAGTCAATGATAAACCAAGGATTTATCCAGGTCTTGGGGTCCACATACACAACTCATAACATGGTGGGCACAAATTATAGCAAAGCAGTCATAAATATAACATGAGTACTCAGAATGTGACCATCCATTTCAGGCCTCCTGAGCTCCCAGAGAGCCCATCTCTTCAGTACTGTTTCCATGTAGGTCACCACCTATGTTTTGATGGGAAGGGTGTACCATTCTCCACTGGGGCCATTGGAATAGTTAATGCTTTCTGAAAACTTTCCTAATAATAGTTAGAAAAAATGATCAAGAAAAGCCTATAACAACTGTTTTCAAGTGAATTTTAAGATGACACATTTAACTTACTGTGATGTTGAATGCATAATTACCTTATCAAGAATCTTTGTCAACCTTGTATGTAATCTGCTCATTCTTCTTGCCAAAATCAAAGCATTAGTACAGTTCTAACTAAAAACACACTTGATGAATCAAAATAAAGCAGCTTAGATTCCTCAGTAGAGTCAATTAAAGAAATCTAAATCACTGTCAGCTTTACCAAAAGAAATACTTTCCCATGGCAATTTAAAAATTTCACACCGTGACTTTTTTTCCTCCGCTGTCATTGCTGTGATAGCTATGCTGACCAAAGAAAGTTGAGTGAAAATGTTTATTTAACCTGACTATTTCAAAATGCAGTCCATCCTGGTTGGGAGGTAAAAGCATCAGGACCTTGGAAGTAGCTGGTCAGATCAGATCTCCAATCAGAAGAAGAATGTAACAAATGTATGCATAGGAATGCTCAGCTCAATCGCTTCACATTTATCCAGTGCAAAAAATGGAGCCTAAGGAATGGTACTACCCACAAATGGCTAGGTCTTTTCCCTTCAGCTAGCATAATCAAGATAATTTCACAAAGACATACCCAGAGTGTAAGGATTCCTGGCATGAAGCAGCTATGTGGTATACGTGCCTTTCCAATAGCCTGACTTGATACCTGGTGAGGTAAGAATTTCTGGCACATAGCAGTCAAATGATAAACCCACAACATGGTGTCTGCAGAACACTCCGATGATGGAGGCATGCCCTATGTAAATCTGTGCCCACTCGGTCTCTTATAAGGAGATGCTTATAAGGTCTTTTCTGCTTCTCTTCCCTTGTACTTGCCTAGTGACCTTGCTGAATAAACTCTAGTGTGGCAATGGTAGTGTGTGGCTGTTCTCACGTGTGACACCAACACAGGGAGTCATCTCTTAGGAGATTCTAGCTTCTGTAAAGCTGTTAGTTAACAGCAATCATCTCCAAGTTCTTGAATGGTGTGCTTAAATCTGTTTTCTAGTTAGACATCCTTCCCATGCTGACATGTCATACTGCTAGCAATTTAAATGAAATGGGGACAGAAACAGTGACTCAATGGGCAAAAGCACTTGCTGTGCAAGCAAGAGGAACCAAATTCAAATCCCCAGCACCCACATAAAATTCCTCAGCAAGTCTACATACACCTGTAGCCTTGGCACTGAGAAAACTGGAGACTAGATGCCTAAACAGCTTGGCCTAAAGAGTAAAATTCCTCATTGCTTCAAAGACCTGTACAAGGACGTATATATGTATAGCTGACTTCTTTCTCTCCACAATTAACCCACGAAGATTCATCTTTAATGTGACCAAGCAAAATATACTCTTTTAAAAAAGAGGTCCTGCCCTTTCCTGACTCTGAGAAACTCCCAAAGTGAATTCATAATGAATTTCCCGAATAATGACTTCAAACAGATTTACACTAAATATATTAACCTTTAACTCACCTATATTTTAATAGCATATTAAAGTTATATTTGAAATCAATTCATGGCTTAGGAAGAAAGCCCCATAGGCTTTCTAGAATTTGTATTAAAGGTTAAAGTGATTCATAATTTTTCCTCCGCAGAATCTGGTCAGACATATGACTTTGTAGGATGACTAGGGATGAATTTCTGATGGGCACAGCAGGAATCATTTCTGTCAGTACAAAAATTCAAAGACACTTTTGGAAAGAAGATAATGTATGCAACCCAGGGTTTAAGATTTCTTACATTGAAAAAAGACTGGCATAGCAATGAAGAGAGAGAGATATAAAGCACACTAATCCTGAGTGAAGCTCATCCATCATCTACTTCTCATCCCTTGGCATTTGCATGTTATGTTAAATAATGCAGTTGTGGCAAACAAAAAACAGCAGAATCCAGCTGGAGGGAAAGACAAGAAAAATCATTTCTCTTCATCTGTGGGTTTTGAATAAACCCAAGACCATGACAAGAACTAGTCATTTGTGGTCATTTATAAACATATAAGGCTGTTTTCCCAGTCCTCCAACCTACTGCTTTGTTCCAAGATGACCCCAGTGAGCTCTAGTGACTTGAAATACACTGGTCACTGTTCACAACAGTACTTAGACTTAGGTGATGTCTCTTAGTGCCACACAAGTAGATTTATCAGGGACAGGATGTAATCTTGGTCCTAAGAACCATCTAAACACTTGCCTGAACGGATGTGAATTATGTTGGTGGCAACCAAACAGGAAGAATAAATCTTTCCCTCTATGTGAAGCCCCTAATTAACAACAAACAAACAAAAACCCAAAACTGGAAAGGAATCACTGTCCCTACAAGTATTTTTCAAGTCTGATGTGCTGTGGTCTCAGTCGAAGCTACAAGTCTGAGTCACAGCCTAGTGAACTAATGAAGAGGACTTTTAGCTACACAGAGAACTCTGAGTATGAACCACTCTGCCCTGGCTGGAAGCACACCCATGGCTACCTGCTGCATACCTGTCCTATGCCTTAGTTTCTCCTTGAGTGGGATAATAGAGGTGCCTCACTGGGTATCATGAGATCTAAGTGGAGGTAGTAAGTGGATGGGTCTCAGCCCACACCCTGCATCATCCCCACATTTGTCACCTAAGTCACACTGGAGTGATAAGGTCATGCTGTGGCTGTGGTTTCTGCCCCTTCAGATCTCGTGCTGTACAACTATCTCCAGAGGCTTTCCCAGCCCATCTGGAAAGCAGAAACAGCTAACGGAGGGACTACAGATTGAGCACCCATTCCCTTATTATTAGTCATCTCAAATAAACTAGATGCATCCTATATGGGGATTATATCTTGGCAATGTTTATGACTTAGAAGAATTTTAATAGATTTTATTTTTTTAATGCACTTACAAAATTTAATAAATACACAACTCTTGGGAACACATCTTTTCTAAAGCTCTTTAGTTTACTGGGATATTTTTTTTTCATTTTCTTTTTTTTTTCTAGTTTCCCTTCTTTTTTTTTTACTACTTTTTTACGCAAATAATTTGCTACACATAAAATTACTTTGTGTTCAGCTTTCCCCCTGAATTTTTTTTCCCATCCCTGTATATCCTTATTCAAGGTCCCTTCCCCCTCCCACCACATCAGGTCATTTTTTCTTCTCCACAACTCCCCATCCCCTCCTTGGGCAGGCAGCAGACAGTCCCATGGTCCCACTGATCCAATAATGCTTAGTTCAGTCTCCACTCCTGGCAAATCCAGTTTTGTTCCCCCCTCCCTTCAAGAGTGAGTCAGATGTTCCTCTAGGTGGAATGGGATCTGAAGGGTCAGTCCAGGGTGTTTCTGATCCCAAGCTGTTCAGTGGTTGTGGTTTGCAGCTTGGGCATGCTTTGCTTTTTTCTTGTTTGTTTAGAGACCACTAATGAGTGAGTACATTCCCTGCTTATCTTTCTGAGATTGTGATACCTCGCTCAGGAGGATATTCTCCAAACCCATCCATTTGTCTGCAAATTTTAGGATATCATTTTTTCTTACTGCTGAGTAGTATTCCATTGTGTAGATGTACCACAGTTTGTTAATCCATTCTTCAGTTGAGGGACATCTAGGCTGTTTTCAGGTTCTAGCTATTACAAATAATGCTTATCTATCTTGTTGACTTTCTCAAAGAACCAACTCTTAGATTCGTTGATTCTTTGTATTGTTCTTTTTGTTTCAATGGTATCGATTTCAGCTCTAAGTTTGATTATTTCCTGCCTTCTACTCCTTCTAGGTGAGTTCCCTTCTAATTGTTCTAAGGCTTTCAGCTGAGCTGTTAGGTCTCTAGTGTGAGATTTCTCTAGATTTTTCATATAGGCATCTAGCGCTAAGAATTTTCCTCTTAAGACTGCTTTCATTGTGTCCCACAAGTTTGGATACGTTGTGGATTCATTTTCATTGAATTCTAGGAAGACTTTGATTTTTTCTTAATTTCTTCCTTGACCCAGAGATGGTTCAGCTGAGTGATGTTTAGTTTCCATGAGTTGGTATGCTTTCTTTGGGTTTTGATGTTGTTGAACTCTAACTTTAGGCCCTGGTGGTCCGATATGTTATAAGGGATTATTTCCATTTTTTTGTATCTGTTGATATTTGCTTTATGACCAATTATGTGGTCAATTTTGGAGAAAGTTCCATGAGGAGCTGAGAAATATGTATACTTCTTTGCGTTTGGGTGGAAGCTTCTGTAGATATCTATTAAATCCATTTGCATCATAACCTCTTTTAGACTCCTTATTTCTCTGTTGAGTCTCTGTCTGGTTCATCTATCCAGGGTTTAAAGTGGGGTACTGAAGTCTCTCACTATTAGGGTGTAAGAATTGATGTGGGATTCGAGCTTTAGCAGTGTTTCTTTTACATAAGTAGGTGCCCTTATATTAGGGGCATAAATATTCAAGATTGAAATCTCCTCTTAACCAATTTTTCCTGTGTTGAATAAGTAGTGACCATCTTGGTCCCTTTTAATTGCTTTTAGCTTAAAGTCTACTTTGTTAGATATTAGGATTACAACTCCCGCTTGTTTCTTAGGACCATTTGATTGGAAAATCTTTTCCCAACCCTTTATTCTAAGCCTGTGTCTGTCTTTGCGGTTGAGGTGTGCTTCTTGTAGGCAACAGAAGGATGGCTTCTGTTGTTGTATCCATCTTGTTAGTGTGTGAAGTTTTATAGGAGAGTTGATTCCATTGATATTAAGGCAAATTAGTGACCATTGATTGATATTTCCTGCCATTTTTGGTGATAACTTGTTTGTATTTCCTTTCTCTGGAGTATTCTTCTGTGGAATTATTGATTGTTTGTGATTTCGTAGGTGTAGCTGGGGTCCTTAGGTTGGAGTTTTCCCTCTAATACTCTCTGTAGTGCTAGATTGGTAGATAGATATTCTTTCAGTCTGACTGTGTCATCAAATATCTTGTTTACTCCATCTATGGTGATTGATAATTTTGCAGGGTATAGTATTCTAGTTTGACAGCCATGCTCTTTTAGTGTCTGGATAACTTCTGACCACGCCCTTCTAGCTTTCATTGTTTCCATTGAATAGTCAGGCGTTATTCTGATGGGTCTGCCTTTATATGTGAGGTGGCCCTTTGCTTTTGCAGCTCTTAAAATTTTTTCTTTTTTCTGTATGTTTTGTGGCTTGATCATAATGTGGCGCGCTGACTTTTTTGGGGGGTCATATCTATTTGGTATTCTGTAAGCTTCTTGTATCTTTATAGGCATTTCCTTCTTCAGGTTAGGGAAGTTTTCTTCTATGATTTTATTGAAAACATTATCTGTGCCTTTGAGCTGGTATTCTTCTCCTTCTTCTGTTCCTATTATTCTCATATTAGGTCTTTTCATGGTGTCCCAGATTTCTTGAACATTTTGAGTTATGGCTTTTTTAGTTTTACTAATTTTTTTTTTGACTGATATATCTATTTGGGCTACTGAGTCTTCCACTTCAGAGATTCTATCTTCCATCTCTTGAACTCTGTTTGTTATGCTTGTATCTGTGGTTCCAGCTTTTCTCTTCAGGTTTTCTATTTCCATCTTTGCCTCATTTTGTACCTTTTTTATTGCTTCCATTTCAGCTTTTAGTTCCTGGCATGTTTCTTTCATAGATTTGTTCATCTCTTCCAATTTTTTGTTTGTATTTTCTTCTATTTCTTTAAGGCTTTTTTTCATACCTTCTTTTAGAGCTTCGATGATCATCAAAAAGACATTTTTGGTGTTGCTTCCTTCTGTTTCCTCTTCATTGCTCAGTTCAGGTCTTGTATTTGTAGGATCGCCACTTTCTTCTGGAGTTACCTTGTTGTTCTTCATATTATTATGTAATTTTTGCACTGGCGTTTGCCCACGGCTTTAGTGGTTCACGATTAGGTGGCTTCTGGTCAGTTGTGGCACTCGGGCTTGTGTGGCTCCTGTGACCTCTGAGGAAATGGTCTACTCAATCACTACTTCTGCACTGTGCAGGGGACTGAGTTTCAAATCTTCAATCTTTCTCTGTTTGACCAATTGGAGGCGCGGTGGTGGACCTGCAAACTCCCTCAGCAGCAGCTGGGGGGACAGTGACAGGCAGAGTTTATCTCTGCCTGCTCCAGAGTACGCTGAGACATGCTCTGCAGACAGCACCCTGTCCTGGAACCAGAACCGTAACCGACAGGAGCCAAAGGACTCTCTTCTTCCTGGCAGTGATACAGGCGCTGGGGCCTGCTGACCCCTCCTCACCCCTGGGCGGGGTCTGAGTCTGACCCTCAGGGTTCACAGTCCTTATCTGCTCGCTCAGTTGGAGGTGGGTAGCCTTGCTAATTCCCTCAGCAACAGCTGGGGGGACCGTGACAGGCAGAGTTTATCTCTGCCTGCTCCAAAGTGCACTGGGACATGCTCTGCAGACAGCACCCGGTCCCGGAACCGAATAGATTTTATTTTTATAATTAAAGTGCACAGCCAAATTGAGTAGAGAGACCTGAAATTTCCCATATATTCCCACCCTCCTCATATGTACAACCTCTACTGCTACCAACATCCCCCACCAGGAGGGTACATTAGGTATAATCTATGAGCCCACTAATTCACCATTAAGGCTCTGACTCTATGGCTTATGAAGGGGCCCGTTCTTGATGTTAAACATTCTATGGTTCAGACAAATGCCTAATGTTATATATTCATATTTACAGTATCAACAAAAGCAGTTCACTTTCCTAAAAACACTGTGTTTTTAGTGTTAGTGATGCTTAGTCATCCTTCCCTACAACTCCTCACTGTCTGTCCCTCTCCACTCCTTTGCAACTTCTGATCTTTTGACCTTGGTCATAGACTAATTTTTATCAAAGGCCTGCAGCCTTTCCTGGATGGCTGCTTTCACTTAGCAATGAGCATTTAAGTTCCTTCCTTGTCTCCTCCTGGATTGATAGGTCATCTCCTTTCAGTCCTGAAACTGCCACCACCCCACCACCCCTCCCCCAGTTTGGATGCACCTTCTAATTTATTTGTTCTACTGAAGGAAAAGACTAAATTTTTCACCTACAACCTGGGATTGTGAATTTTCAAACACTGTAAGAACATCAGAGAACTCTTAGAATTTCTGAAAGATACTATGTGTCTTTCTTATACAGAAGACTGCAGAAAAAATAGTCTATAAGCAGTGCTTTGAACATGCTCATAACATAAACACTCGACCCTGTGTTTTTCCAAAACCTCCTGACTACTGACACTTTGGTTAGCTATTTTTACTTAAGACTCAGGAGCCAGAATCCTAGCACCTGCCAGCCGCCCCAGGCCAGAAAATCTGCAGTAAAGTCCATCAATCATCCTAAAATTCTGAATGAATGGTGCTTCTTGGGCACATGGCAACTTAAGAGCCATTGAGGAGTTCTTTGATGGCTTCTGTACCTCCTGGGCTTGTCTGGGTAATAATTACTAATGCAACTAAATAGAGAGTGTTATTTAAGCTGGAGTGTTTTATTGTATTTATTAAGGTCTAATTTGCAGAAAAGAACATTTAACCATTTTAAGTGAATAGATCAATAAATCTTAACAAACACAGATAGCCATATAAACACCACTAGAAAGAAAGCATAGAATGTTCCATAGACCCCAGAGGTTCCTTCCTGCCCATGTGCCACCAAACTTCTCTCCACTAAAGCCCTAAAAAAGTAGCAATCTACTTTCCATCACTAGCATCCACAGAATCCTTATTACATGGCCTTTCAGCTGGTCTCCCTTCCCTTTTTCCTTTCTTTTTTTATTCATCTACTTATTTTACACCCTGGCCACAGCCTACACAACTGTAACACACATGCAAAGTGTCTAGATCAGTCCCATGCAGACTCCTGAGTTGTGGATTCAGTCTCTGCAAGCACCTATGAACTCAGGTGAGTTGATTGTAGGAGCCAGGGAGGTCAAGGACATCACAAGAATGCTCACACAATCTGTCTTTCTTTGGAAGTGACCCACTTGATAGCCCAGGCTGACCTTGATATTGCAAGCTCCCAAGATCTAGAATTACAACCATGTGCTACTGAAACAGATCTGGCTTCTTCTACCTATTTCTTTTGAGATTCATCCATATTGCACATGTCAGTATCAGGGCCTCTTTAGTCCCATCAGTATCCTATTAGAAATCAAGCAGGCACTGACCTAGAAGCTAGCCTTCCTAGTTCTAAAGATGCCATACATGCTACCAGAGGAAAAAACAATTCATCAGGCTTACTCAGGAGTGAACCCTATATGTACTAACATAACAACTGACCTGGAAAGATGTGCCAACTGGTACAATAGATCTGGGATGTCATAGAAGTAACCAAGCACTTTCTGATTGCGTTAAAGGTCTCCTTCAGAAGATACAGTCCATACTGTTGCCATTACTGCACCAAGAACCTATGGCTGGACAGGTCACAGGTCACAGTTCTGCTAAGTGGACATAGTATTAAAATAACTCCGACTGTCCTGTACCATGTTCACAGGTTAAGGCATTTCTCAACTCTTACCAGAGAAGCTTCAATTTGCAATAGATGATGAGCAACACAAAGTGGTCAATGTACAGAGAGGAAAAACTGCAAAATGTCCAGCTCTAAATGGAATATCTACACCACACTCCCTCCTTCAAAGGCTCAGGAATCACTGTGGAAGAGGAGGCACAAAGAGTATAAGAGCCATATGGTGGATGACTATAATAAAATGATGTCTTCCAGACACAACAGGGGACTGCTAAAAGTGGATGTGCATGCATAAGACCCCTGTAAAACTCGAGGCAAACAAGTCCCAGCATGAAGAGGGGACTTGAGCATGAATTATCCAAGAAGCTATGGGCAATTCTTGGCTACTGGAAGTAGGATGTCAATTGACCATACCCCAAGGCGACACGTGGCAAAAGTAGTTGAGCAATCCACACAGGCCTTGGAGGGAGAGGGGAGATAAGAGACTCAAAGGTGTGTGGGAAGGGAGAAGGGGTGAGTCTGGGAAGACTTGGGGGAGGGGAGGTGAATATGATCAAAACACACTGTTTTAAAACATGAAAACCATGTAACAAGAAGTGCTACATGCAAAACATTCCAAGAGGATAAAGAATGGCATTCAACATCTTCCCAATGACAACACGGGTTTTACTAGGAGATACCAATAGACCAGAGTTCTATGACGTCAGAGAAATAATCTTTGCAGGGGCACCTTCAGTTTCTAGGTAGACTTGACAGATCTCACTTCTCAGCTTGCCAGTAGACAACTCTGAAAGGGATTCTCCAGGGTGACAGGACAAATGGCAAAGTGAAGACCTGAAAATCCACTGCTGCATAAAAAGAAGTAATTCCCAAATTTGAATACTTTGCCAGGATGAATGTGCTGAGCGGTAGTCCAGAATCTTTGGGGCAACCTTGGGATTTCTTTTTCCAAGTAAATAGTTGAATCTTGGGTTGGAAAATGGCCATTTATGGCTCTTTGGCTTGCCTTACTCCATACCTCAACTCCATTAACCTGAAAAACCATTAATTCACATTCCTGGGACAAGTCTAGAAGCCACCTGAAAGAAGAGTGCAAAATCAGGCCACTTCCAGAGTCACTCACAATAGTTGTCACATGGCCATCCTGGTAATTATTTGGAGGCCATTCTAAATGGTCATCTGTATTTTACATTACTTGAAACCCACCCACTAATAAAAGTCTGACCCCTAGTAAAGAACTGTCACATAGAGTTATAGGGAAGTGTTTTCCTGCTGTAGTTGCAGACAGTATCCATGGCAGATCAGAAGAGACATCCAAAAGCTAGCTAGTAAAGGCTAGGGAGTAAAATGGCCATAAGCCTTTGAAAAGCCCTAGCATATTTCTGGGAACATAGTATGCCACCTGGATATGGAGACTTGTGTTTATGCCCAGGATTGACTTGAGACATCTCTGAACTGTAGCCTCCAAGTCTAGAGTTCAATGAAAGCACGAAGTGAACACTAAAGCAGATTGTCTGCTGCCTGGCACTATGTTCAAGGTATGCCCAGCAGATGCACACAGCCCCTTAGCAAAGGCTAGGCATTGGTTACAGGCATTTAAAGGAATCTTTGTCTAAGCATGATCCAGTTAACCACTAGATTTACTGAATAGGCAATTCAGCAGCATGTCTGACAGAGAACACTACTTTCATGGAATTAGTAAGAAATCCCTAAACAGACAAGTGAAAAAAAATCTATAATGAACACTAAAAACAATGAAATATGGAAAAGGATAAATTGAATTGCCATAGGTGACATGATATAGTCTTGAAAATGTCTGATTCACAACAGGAAATTGTATGACATGTAAAGATATAACAAGCATGGCACATTCTAGAGTTAAAAAAAAAAAGCAATAAATGTAAATTAAAAAAAAAAAAAACCAAAAACCCTGGTCCTCAATGTTAGTGGCAATCTCTGTGGGGGTTGAATAACCCTTTTACAGAAGTCACCTAGACCATCTTAAAACACAGATATTCACATCCCAATTCATAGAAGTCACAAAATTGCAGTTATGAAGTAACAGTGAAAATAACTGTATGGCTGGGGGGGGGGTCCACCACAACATGAAGAACTGTGTTAAAGGATCACAGCCTTAGGAAGATTGAGAAGCACTGCCTTAAGAAATGCATGGAATGCTGCCAAGGATGCTAAAGCACACATGAAGAAAGTGCAGAGAGGGACCGGGAGAAGAAGAGACAAAGGTTAGAAAGAATGTTTAAAGAAGTTATGGCATCGAATTTTTCAAATTTGATAAAAGTTATGAATCTAAACTTCCAAGCCCAGGGGATTTTAAGTAGGTCAAATGTAAAAGGACTGATTTGTGAACACGACTTGGGTCAATTGTCAAAAGCTAAAGTCAAAGAGAGATCACAAAAGCAAGACCAAGTAACTGTCACTCAGCAAGGATCCCCAAAAGACCAATAGCTAGTCTATCATAAATCATATATGATTAAGGGCAGTGTGAGGCATATTTAAAGCCATTAACAAGAATTAAAAGAGAAACCTATGAATCAATAATTCTATATTCAGCAAAAGCCATTCTAAAATAAAAACTAAGGGAATGTTATGAGACACATCCAAAAAGAAACATGAGAAAGGGATGGTATTACACAGAAAGATAACTCTTCTTCTGTCTTATTTAAAAGGTGACTGAATAAGACAATAATGGCATGGTTAGAAAGAGGGGCCCACAAGACATGAAGTTTTAATTTGTATTAAAACAGCATAAAAAGATCAGTGTTATAGAAGGCCAGAAGGTATTCATTTGAAAGAGGCTACTATATATATTATGATGCTCATCTTGTTATTAAGAACAGTAACTAAGATAATCATGCAAAAATACATTCATAGAATCAGAGAATTAAAGAAGTCTGCAAGGGCTGGAGAGGTGGCTCAGTTTTAAGGGCTCACAACCAAAACTATAAAGTAGTATGCTAAAAATCATAGTAGGGGGCATAACAGAGGAACAGACAAACACTTTAACACATAGGGCAAGGAGAGTTTGATGTTCAGCAGAAAATACCTTCAGTTGCAGGGCAGACATCAGCAGTGTATGTTTTTAAAATACAACCCAACTCCATGATTTCTACAAGTGACTCACTTTATCTTCAGAGTTAGCAATTCTTCAGTCAAAAGAAAGGGGACAGGCAAGGATTGCTGATGTTGAGTAAAAGGAGGGCCCAAGGAAAGGGTTCAGACTGACTTATGAGTGCATGGTTTATAAAATATTAATGATGCTATGAGGTTGGGGAATCCATCCCAAAATTGAAAGTTTTTAGTAAATTGCATCATTGTCTGTCAAAATGAAACACTAAACTCTAGGGTTAATCAGTAGAATGGATACAGATGAAGCCCAAGTAAGCTATCTGTAAAATAAAAAAGAAAAATATCCCCCTAAAAGAGAAAAAGACAAGAAACTGGTAGAAATGTTAAAGTCTCTAGAAGATCAATTTAGCAGGTGAAAGGTCTGCTTGGACTTCAATAAAGACAAACAAAAATAGAAAAGAAGAGATCATTTGTTTTTAAATTGCAGCAAAATTTTCTTGAAGTATCTAATGAACAAGTAACCAGAATAAGCAGTCTCTGCAGTGTGTGCTAACCAGATCTGAGGTCAAAGTATTGATAACTTTTCAGAAATTGTGACAGAAAATGTCTCTCAATATTACAGGTATCATTTATCCACAAATTCATTGATAAAATCAATTCATTAATGATGAGAATAAAGCCATACCCATTAGACAATTTCAGACATTTATTCTAAGATTTATTAGAGAGAAAAAATGCTCAGAAATAGCCAAAAAAATTAACAAAACAAAATCATGACTTGTTGGAAAGGTTGGTTAATTAAAGAGGATGGTACCAGCTTCAGGGGACACTGGCAGGTCCATTCCACAGCACAGACATCAACAACAGATTTACAGCCAGCAACAGGAGGGGAAAACACTTCACACACCAGGAGAAATGTTAACATCCAAAAACTGCTGCTCATGAGACAGTGACTACTCATCCTTGGCTACATGATGAGTCACAGGTAGCCTCTGGTATATAAAACCACACAAATGGGGGAAAACTAAACAGATTTTACAAGATTAAAAAATAATAATTAAAGAAACAGGGCAAAAGAGACGGCTCAGTAAATGAAGGCAGATGCTATCAATCCTAGTGACCTGAGCTTGATAGCGGGGACCCATATGATTCCTGCTCGTGTCCTCTGACCTCCTCACTTGTGGAATGCCACACACATGCACACACACATGCATGCATATATACACATATATACACACATGCACACATGGATACATGCATGCACACACAAAAAAATACACGAATAAACCAAAAATGTATTATTAAAAATTAAAAGGCAACAGCATTATGAAATATTATTTGTTTAAAACAGAAAAGAAACCCACAAACAAGCAGTTTTATGAAGATAAGAAACATCAAATTCATGAAAGAGCTAACTAAAAAACCATGTTCCTCTCATAAAAGGCAATGCTAAATACATCCCTAAATCTCTCTGGCACCTATATCACTACAGATGAGGGTTCTTTAAAATAGATTCACGACACTTTGTGATATATGAGAAAATCTATACTTTGTTGTATAAAAATACTTCAACCTTGCGGATAATTTCTTTTGGAGGACAAAAAGTTTATTTTATTTTTTTATGCAATAGTCTTTTAATAGTATTAATTATCACAAATAATTACAAAGGCAGTGTTCAACTCATTGCAAGTTTACATAAGCTTTTAAAATCATGCTCTCTGTGATTACATATGAAAGTGTGACCATTAGAATCACAAATGTCACAAGGTGCTTCTCTTGAGTCTTTTGACAAATCATCTAATTAGAGCTGTGTGGCCTGGGTACTAACTTGGGATTAGTTTACTGCAGAACAAGTCCCCCAGTTGTAGGAGACATTTCATATGGCAAATGACACCGGGTTTAAAAAAACAAAAAACTACTGCTGTCACTGCTGCCACTGGCTTTCAGTACCTGAGAAAGTGCACCCCCCCACACGCACGCACATACATACGCACATTTTCTTTCTTCTTATTCCTCTTGTATCATGCTCATAAGATTTTCTTCCCCAAGTGCTGGTAGATGGCAGTCCCTCCCCCTCCTCAATAACAGACTCTTCCTCCAGTGTGTCATCAGCTCTGTCCTAAAGTCTTAACTCAGTTGTTTAACCTACAGCCCATGTAGAGGCTCAGAACCATGCATGGGAAGAGACATCACACAGCTCATAACCAGCTCCTGTGTGAGAGTCTCCAAAGGGATGCTGCTGTGGACGACAGTCTGGAGGGACCCATCCCTGCCACCAGCAGGGTCACTCATCTCTGAAATTACCCAGTGACTCCAGCAGGCATCTAACACTGCTTCTTTCTAACTGCCAATAGGAACACTATCCTTTCACAGACGTCAATTCACTGTGGCTGTCACCATGCCAGAGCAGAAAGGCCAGTGATCTTCCTGGGAAGGGGCTAGAAAGCTCACAGTGACCTTTCCAGTTTGTACCTCCAGAAAGATGGGTCATCATTAGGGAGAAGATAAGCACAGGGTCTTAGGGAAAAGAAATCAAGACTTTAATGTCTGTTGTTCTCTATGTTCTGTCCAGCTGAACATTTTTTGAAATAATCTCCATCTATAGCAAAATGAAGATTCTTTGATGAGAGGAGAGAACCACACTTATCTGTAGATATAAGGATACAGGTTTCTAGAATACAACTAGAAATTACACTGCTTTCAACCCCAATCCATTCATCTATAATGCAACCTTAGCCTATAGCTAAGCTAAGGTTCAGGAAACATCACAGAAGAGGGGCCAGAAAGATCGTAAGAACCAGAGACCCTATTTCTATTCTGAAATAGTGTTTCCTATATAGAAAATTTCATCCATAAAATCTTAACATGGTCACCCAAACAAAGTATGGTCACCCAAACAAAGTATCACAATGACAACACTAGCTGGCATGTCCACATAATGGGAGAAATCTCATAGGGCCCCACCACTAGATGAAAAACTGTAGGCAATTACTGGCTGCTGAGAAAGTAACAATCAGTTTTCTCTAGGTATCTGATCACAAGTGGTCAGCCCTAAACATATGTATATAGGAGCAACACTATGTGAGCTCAGTAGTGTATGTGTATACACGTGTGGGGGAAATATAATAATAATTAAAGGGGTCAGTAATTTGAGATGGAATAGGGCAGATCTGGAAGAGTTGGGGTGGAAGAGAGAAGAGTGAAACAATTATATCTAAAATGGCTTCAAGGTATGCTAGCTGTGGGACTCCAGACAAGACCTTTCCCTCACCTTCCTCTGCTTCTCACAACTCAATCATCATCTATAAAATTCAGTTCTGGTTTCTGGATTTGAGGAACTTTAGATGGCCTCAAATAAGGAGGGCTGCACAGAACACAATTGATGCTTTGCATTATGTCATGGCTTGGTTCTTGCTTGAACGTAGAACTAGGGCTCATGAGACATAATTTGATTCTTAGCTTGATGATAGTAGGTCCTCAGTAGAGGAGATTAAGTCATTGAGACTGTGTCCTTAGAATGGAGTAATGACCCTTAAAGCAAGTTACTGCAAGAATGGCTTGTTATGAAAAGGTGAGGCTGGCTGCCACGTAGTGTCTGACTTCTTGGCCCTTCATGTTCGCTCATCTGCATGCACTCCCACTATGATGCCATGTGCCATGATGTCCATCAGATGCTAAACCAATTTTGCACATTGGCTCCAAAATTGTGAGCTAAATGTGCATTTTTAATTAAAAAGTACATAGACGGGGCTGGAGAGATGGCTCAGCGGTTAAGAGCAACGTCTGCTCTTCCAGAGGACCCGGGTTCGATTCCCAGCACCCACATGGCAGCTAACAACTGTCTGTAGTTCCAGTTCCAGGCAAACACCAAGGCAAAATAAATAAATAAAAGTGTTTAAAAAAAATATTAAAAAAAAAAAAAAAAAAAAAAAAAAAAAAAAAAAAAAAAAAAAAAAAAGTACATAGACTTAGGTATAATGTCCTAGGCAGATACTAACTGGCACGTGTGCATGCATGTGTGTGTGTGTGTGTGTGTGTGTGTGACAGAGAGAGAGAGAGAGAGAGAGAGAGAGAGAGAGAGAGAGAGAGAGAGAATGACAAACAGGTATCTTTGAGAAAGAAAAAACAAACAGGCTTAAAGATCTGTAAATAGGCTATGGTAGGGTCCTGTGAGAAGAGGCTGGGGTCTGCTAAAAGCATGGAGAAGAGAGGGCCAGGTGAGCAAATCCTAAAGTAGCAAAAATGAGAGTCCGTGGATGAGTATATGGAAAGACAGAGTGAAGAGGGAAAGGAAGTGAGAGCAATTCCTCAGCACCCAGGCTGGGGTGTGGCAGCGTGAGATGATGTACAAGTCAAGGGGTGAGTAGTTAGGGGGATCAGCAGGCATAAGGGGATGTCTATGAGAACTATGGCAGGGTGGGTGGGACTTGGGTTCAAGTAGGAGTTGGTTGTGCTGAGGCCCAAAGGCTGCCCTTTCTCTTCTAAAGTAGAAAATGGACTCTCGCCTGTACTGCTGGAAAGAGAAGCTCACACATCACACTCAAACAATGGCCACCATTATTACCCACACTATTTCATAATATTACTGCAAATGGAGCATTTCGGGTTATAAACCTAAAAATCCTGAGTGACAGCTACTTTCATGTGTCAATGTGGCAAGTACATAATTTCAAGCTAAATATTTGGGGGGAGATTAGTTTTTATGTCACTATGATGTATTTAAGATGAAATGAACATTTCTTTCATTCTTAGAACAAGGACAATGTCCTGCCTAATGTGGGGGCTTCACATAGAGCTTCATACAATCAGCTGAAAGCCCTACAGAAGAAAGAGTGACTTCCTCCTAAGAGAAGCAATGGGTCGTCAGACTCAGTAACACTCATTCTCCCCGAGGTGCTAGCCTATAGGGCCAGGCTGCAGATGTTGGCTTTGTTAACAATCTCATGACATTCTTTAAAGTAAATACCCTAATAGATAAGCAGGCAGAGATTAGCCAGATGCATCCTGTTTGTTGTTTTCTGGGGACCCCTGACTGTACAAAAACATGTAGATATGCAAATATGGATTCTTGGTATGAGAGGGACAAGTAACTATCCATCAAAGCCTCCCTCTCTCCACAGCGCAGCCACCTCTGAGAAGTGTCTGTCCAGACAGGCAGCATCTGCAAGCCTCCCATGGGACAAGAAATGGCCTGGTGATGAGTTCATACTGTGAGATGTACACAGGATGCTTATAACTGTTCGGTCAAGGAGAGCCAACCCCACATCCAGTGTCCTCATTGAATCCCAGAGACTCCACAGGCATAAAGAATAAGGGGACCCCCAAATGTTAAGACTCACAATCTCTCTAAACCTCTGTGAAGAAAGTTTCTGCTGAGGGAAGTCTGCATTGCAGAGCCAATTGGAGTAAATCTGTGCTGCATAGAGCCACTAAAAATCTGAGGGTTGGCACAGCGGCTAGCATTTCCCCAGTGAAGCCATTCATCCTCCAGCTGGGCCCTGGGAGGAGATCAATCAAGGCAAGATGAATATGAGAACCTTCCAGAGAGCAGCTGGTCCTACACCAATCACACAGCAGGGTTAGGGAAGCATCACTTGGAACACTGCCACCTCAGGTCCAGCTGCTGCCATCCCTTCCTCCCTTTATGAGGAGGCTCCAAAATTTCTCCAGCTTTTCCAGAATACATCTTTGCCACATCCATGAGTTGTTTCTAAGACATCTGAATCCTGGCTACTCTGTAGGGAGCTCCATTCTGGGGCTCAGACAGGACATGGAAGAAGGGGGCAACTGGGTGACTGAAGCTGTATCTACATCTATCCTAAGGAACATAGTTCCCTTTTGTTAGGTGGCCAGCATCCAGGGCCTTAAACTGTGTGTCCTATGGGGGTACGTGGAGGAATGAAACAGACTGTCTCTGCATTCAGAAGTTACAGCTGGTCCATAGCCAGTGTGTGCACTGCCAACCCATGTTACACAGAGCCAGCTTCTTGGTCCCTATGCTGGAGTTACCATAAGGTCATTTATCCAAAAGAGGTAAGGGCTGGAAACCTGTCTGCAGAGCACACAAAAGAAAAAAGAAAGACCAGGTATTTTGTTGTTGTTGTTGAAGTTGAATGAGGAGTGCATCAGGATTCACTGTGCCAGTCTCTCCCTCCACTTGTGCACACATTTGAAATTTTCTATATTAAAAAAATGAAGAAAATCTCTTCTGGTAACCAGACTACACAAACATAAGCGCAACAGAATTCAAGCTACTATCTCCCCTGACACCCTTTCAGGATATCATAGTCACATTTATGAAGGAAGTATCTTCCACAAACGCATTTGTTTTTCCCTCTATTTCCATTAATATTTAGTACACATCATTATCTCCCAGTCTTATCACTTAAAACAAGATTTTTAAATAATTGATTAATACAAAAGGCAAACATAACCACACTGCCTTGTTCAGTGCCCATCAAAGTTCTTCTTCTAGTCTTGACACAGATACATCAATATATTAATGCATACACGGAGAAGACCAGGCTACAGATCAATATACACAGAGATGCTTGGGATACTTCTCAGAGGGAAAGCCCATCATCTTTTCCCACCCCTGGTGTGGTCCATGCCTCCTCACCCTGCCCAGTAATGATTCTACCCAAAAAAGAATATTTTATCCATGTGTTTTCTAAAGTTCCCCCAAACTAACATTTCTTGAACGCTGGCAGACCGTGTGCTGTTCTTATACTCCTGTGTAAGTATTTGCACATGCACAAACAGATCTTAGTGGCTGAAAAGCATTAGTATCCAGACTTTCAAAATGTCTTTGTTCTTGCAATGTCCTCAAGGGATGTCATCAAAGCAAACAGATAAAGGATGCGGTAGGGTAGTCTTCGGAATCACTCCAGAGGCATGCTGGGAAGTGCAGCATGCCAATGCACAGTAGTTTTTGGGAGCCTGTCAACACATAAGCAAACACTATGTACAAAACTCTGCCACCAGCATGTATCAGACACCATGCACCACCTCCTTCCAACAACTGAACACTGGCTGCCACTGCCTCTGCAGCACTTACTTCTCTGTACTGTCCAAGGCCACCTGGAGCTCCAGGTGTCACTTACCACAAGTGAGAGAGGCCTCTTCCAGGAGACGACACCAATGAGTCCAGACAACAGCACCTGAAGGAAGGAGAGTGAAGGGAGGTGAGACACTTGGCAAACTTCAGGTCAATGTCACCCTGTTCCACACATGAAAGAGCATGTGAAATCCATACAATGCAAAAGTGGTATTCCCATGAGCTGGGTCTCCACTTCAGATGATCCCAGCCTGTGGCCACACTGACCTGACTGCTGAAGACACCCAGGCACTACAGAGCAGATGGCATCATGTACTGCAATGCACAACATGTGAGGGATGGGCTTCCAGACTCTCCAGGAAGCTGTTTAGTGCTCTTCTGCCCACTACTTACTTGGCTGAGTTCTATAAAAACACAGAAACGGTGGGAGACATTTTCTTTTTTTTTTTTTTTTTA
>PVIH01001957.1:117895-208678 GCA_004025045.1 Sigmodon hispidus | reverse complement strand
TTTTTTTTTTTTTTTTTTTTTTTTTTTATAAAAAATAAAAAAAAAAAAAAAAAAAAAAAAAAAAAAAAAAAAAAAAAAAAAAAAAAAAAAAAAAGAAATACTACTGCAGTATCCCTCAAGCCAAAGAGAATCCTGAGATGTTCTCTAGGACACCTCTTTCCCAGACAGCAGATCTGACCTCAAAGGGCCTAGATTTTTGAACCTGACTCTCACTGATAGGAGTTATGTAGATGTTCATCAGTTGTATACAACTGTCTATTGAAACACCAATTCTCAGACTTAAACAAGACTACACATATACTTCTTCCATTGATCACTTAATTGCCAAAAGGAGGCAGAATCCTGCAGGGCATTTACATCAATGGCTTACGAGGAAAGAGCTTGCAAAAATAAAGTGTAAAGCTGGGGAAATAACCCTAATGAGTCATTTATACCTGACAAGTATCCCAGAGACTATATATCAAATGCCTGCTACAACAGCAGAGTGTGTAAGTTCTGAAGCAAGAGGATGACCATAAGCTCTAGGGTACAGACTGAGACTTTGTCTTAAACAAAAATTAAATTAATAAACAAAATAAAACATAATTTTTATTTGATTTCACAAGTCAATGTTGAGCCAAGCAATTTTCTACATTTTATTTTTCTATATTTAAAATGGAAGAGGAAAAAAAGGAATCCCTAGCCACCAATAACAATCTGTAGTTAGGGCTGGCATAGGCATTTAGCATTAGTATCCTACAGGTTATTTTATGCAGCTTGAATAGCTCTAATTTAAAGGAACCAAGGACTCTGAAACTGAAACTTTTGAGCAGGATGATGCCACAAGTGGAAAATTCCACATATGACCTCATGTGATGGGCCACACTGAGAACACCCTGCTAACTGTCTCTCAGGCTAATGAACCCTGGTTTTCTACTTGGGTCCCATCCTCAAAATAGCCCACAGCAGTGACAACACACAAAGGTTCCGAGATCAAATGAAAGAAAACAGAGTAAGTGAGGGAACAGGAGAAAGAGAGAACACAGGAAACAAGAAATGAAAAGGTTAGGAGGTGGGGGGGGAGGGGGTTAGGAGGTGGGGGGGAGGCCCAGAGGCAGGAGTCAAAACTATGAAACAGTCCTGACCCCAAGCCCTTCAGACAGGATATTTAACCTGTTCCAGCTTTAAAAGGCTTTATTCTGTCACGTGACTATGAGGAAAGGGTTAGCATTCTCAGAATTCATTTCTGAGTGAATAAGTAGAAAATTAGCTAGCTTACAAACACTGGGGGAATGCCAGTTTCTCCATCTCTGCCTGTTCAATTCCTTCCTTAAAACACACTTCCCTGCCGGCTTCCTCCGGCCCTCAGCAAGCAGGCGGAGCTGTGTCCACCCACTTTCCTGCAGGGAAGGAACAATATGTGTCCTTCGACTAATAAACACGATCTCAATCACAGGCTTAAAAAATTACATATTCAACTTTGTGCCCTGTGGTCAACAGGGAGTTACACATTACAACTTGTCAAGAGAATGGACTTCCTGTTCAAACGTCGTCTACCATAATCAAATACAGTTAAGAAAGAAATGATACATGCTTGCTGTCATTGAGGTCTGCCTCCTCCCATGGCTCATGCAGAGCTGGGACGAAGCAACCTGTGCGCATGACTGGTGTCACAATTCTATATGCCTGCCCGCCCAGCCTATGTTAGGAGCCTGCGGTATGGGGCTGGCACACAGCCAGCAACTTCCGACTCAATGTTTCTTCCTCCTGAAGAAGAGCAGGCAGCTCAGAAAGGCCCGTCAGCTGCCTGGAAGGCTTAGGTCAGGACTGCCAGCATTTGCTCCAGTGTTGTCTGCCTCCTCCCCCCACCGCCCTGGCCTAGGAATGAGGACAGTACAGGGGAATTGGAAGTCAGAGAGTTGAGACCTTTGTGTTACATAGCACACAGAGACTATCATGGGAATGTCTGCATGAACACACATGCACATCTTCATTCTACGTTAACTTATATAAGTTAATACTAGAATCAGAAGAAAGTAAAAACTGTACAAATAAAGAACAACAACCAAAAAAACACAGCAAAGTAATTCTAGTATGTTATTTATATTTTCTATTTTTTACCTCTGAACTATAAAACTAAAAATAAATAAATATATGCCAGGTTAACCTTGAGTATGTATATATGCCATGTTACAGTATAACATTATGAATATGAAGACAGAGAGAGGGAGGGAGGGAGGGAGGAGGGAGGGAAAGAGAGAGAGAACAGCAGAGGTGAAACTGCATTTGTGAGCTATACTGCAGAGTTCTGAAACAGTCACTGCATTCTAATGGAAAGCAATCTGCCTGTTTGCCTGACTAGTGATATCTAATTTGCTGCTCAGTAGAAGGAATAAAAAGCAGGCTTGATAAAAAGTTGCATTGGGACTTCATAATCATTTTCATACTGGTCACGATCAAACTTCAGTTTGTGAGCAGACATTGCAAGACAGACAACTGACTTACTGGGTGTGGGTAGACCCATTTTATAGCAAATACACAGAATGAGCATTAGCTGAAAATACTTCATCTAAGATGCTACTCTGGAGCTAGGGGAGTGGTATATGCAAAGGAGGCAGGGCCAAGAGAACAAGCACAAGGCTATCCTAGGCTATGCAATGCATTTGAGGCCAGCCTGAGCTACCCCAACCTCAAATCAAAAGAAACCCCACTGATGACTGTGATGTGTGACTCTACATCCAGCCATCCTGGTGGAGAATTCCAGAAACACAAGCTTTTCTCCAACATTGCATAATTTTCAACTTGACTGCACTGCCAGGAAGCGAAAGGTATTTTTTCTTTAATACCATAAATAGTTTGCTTCCCAAACTAGTCCAAGGAAAAGGGTGGAATGTCCCGTATCTAAACGCCTGACTAATGCCAAAAAGTGCTGAAATGTCTTCCAAAGACAATGGTCTAAACATTAAGGCTGATCAGACTTTCTACTGTGGCAAAGTACTCTTAAGAAGTGGGAAAAAACATTCTTTAATTTTTTTTTTTTTTTTTTTTTTTAAAGAAGGTCTACAGAGCCAGCATGACTTCAGCACTGGGGAGGTTGGCCTGGGCTGTATAGTGAGGACTCATCTCACAGAAATCAAAATAAAATAATTCCAGAAGTTCATTTAGAACCAGAAAGAGTTTTCCAGGGGTTTAGTTTTCTTTTCAATTCACAAATGGGTTAAATTTTATCACTATAGCTTCAAACAAGATGTACTGTGCTTCCAACTCCTGGTTTATACTATCCCTGGATGAAAGACAGACGAGATGGCTGGTCCTCAGGAAATGGAACAGCCAGGACAGTGAAGCTAACGGAAACAAGAGTAGTCATCACAGCATCTACCATGTAAGCTATGTAGAAAAAAGTTACCCAGAATTTAGAGCTCATAAAGGCTACAGGAAAAAACCCTAAATTCTTATTCTCTAAGAATTCACACTCAAGATCTATGTAACTATGTAACTTCAGGCACTGTGTTAAAAATCTCTCCATGTTTACTACTTTATTTTATAATAGGATAACAACTGTCATCTATCTGGTATAATAATAGTATTCACCAACAATGAAGTCATTTTAAGAAAGAATCCATTTAAAGTACTAAGCAAAATATAGACTATCACTTTATAACAAGTTTTAAAAGATGAATTCTGAATCTGCAAGTTGAGTATCCTGTGTCTGAGAAGCTTGGGGTCTAAAACCTCTCACACTTGTGGATTCATATTTTGGAATATTTGTATACATATGTGAGGTTTTTTTTAATCTTTTGTGTGTCTCTCTGTTTGTTGTGTGTATTCCTCTGTGTGTGTGTGTGTGTGAGAGAGAGAGAAAGAGAGAGAGAGACTGCATATTGGATACTTCCTAACATGAGCCAGGGTCTCTCTTATTTCCTGCTGTGTATTCCAGGCTACTTGCAAACTTTGGAGAAAACTCCTGCCTGCCTTTCATCCAACCACAGTTGCATGGGACCACACTTGGCTTTATGTGAGTTCTCAGGACCAGAACTCAGGTCCTCAGGCTTGGACAACGTGAATCTTATTGAACTCTCTTCAGCTCTTGCATAATTCTCTAGACTTTTGGATTAGTTATGCTCGTCTGGTCCTGTATTCCAGCACTGGGTTGTTTGTAAGTGCTTTGTGTTGTATATATAAACATAGTAATAGATAATGTCTATAAATATTTTCAAAGATATTTAAAATCTTACATAAATAGCAGGAGAAAAGGTAAAAAGTAAAACGAATTTGTTCTGGTGACAATGATGATTTAATTGACATTTTACTCCTTTATTTGCTCTTTGACACAGCATTTCTAGAATATCATTTTTATTTTTAACAAGACAGTAACAATTTTCACACCAATACAATTACCTCTGTTCCTCGGAGATCCTTGGGAAGATAGACATCTTCAGTCATTTGAACACTCAGGCCAAAATCCACCAAGACAGCTTTTGTAGACATAAATACAATATTGCTAGCTGCAACAAGAAGGATTTTTACTTTGAGTTAATACGTTTTAAGACAACATGAAAACATCATCTAGAACAATGAGTTCCGATCAGAGCAGAATGAAATGCTTCTGATAATGACACAGATGTGTCACTAGCAGAAGAGATGTTGGTGGGAGGTCAGGGGAAATCACTTGAGGCTTGTCAAGAACCCACCCAGTGTGAGCATATATGAGCATAGTCATTAGGAAATCTCAAGGCTTGGGCTTCAAATTCTAAAACATAAGCATCTACTAACAAGCCACTGTTTTGTTTTGTTTTGTTTTTTTTAAAGTATTTTTTAAAGATTTATAGGGGCTGCAGAGATGGCTCAGTGGTTAAGTGCGCATACTGCTCTTTCTGATGACCTGAGTTCAATTCCCAGCACCCATATCGGGTGGCTTACAACCACCTGTGGGTACAAGCTCTTGCAGCTCCTCACACCTCTGACCTCTGTATAACTAAAAAAATAAAAATAAATCTTTTAAAAGATTTACAGTGGATCCGTTTCATTTCTATATTATATCTGAGTTTTAGCAGTTTGTTTTTTTAAGAGACTGTTTAATGAACTGTTGCCAAATCATGGCTCAAAATTAAACATATTTGTTCCTCAAAAAATATGCCTATATGTTTGCATTAAATGTTGCCTCTGTTCTCCTCTGCCTCATGGTGTGTGTGTGTGTGTACATTGTGTGTATGTGTGTATGCTGTGTCAGTATGTGTGTGTATGTACATGTGGTGTGTGTGTGTGTGTGTGTGTGTGTGTGTGTGTATGGTAGGGCTCAAACCCAGGGTGCTGTGTGGGCTAAGCCATCCCCTCATGTTGCCTGATTGTTTTTAAAGCACTATACAAGGACAGAGGCAGCACATCCTAAGACATGTGGTGATAATCCTCCCACCATTAGTCAGCTATCACGTTCCCTTCCGACTGCTAACGTTCTCAGTGACTGGCTTCATCCTATGAGCTCCTTCAGGGGCACAGAAAAGAAAGATGAGCTGTGTTTGCAGGAAGCCATACTGCCTGCCATTGAGTGGATTTGTATTAAAACATCTCATATGTATCCAGTCTAGTGAGTCCCAGTAAACCACAGCAAGGTAGACCCCACTACTCACGTTTGATATCATGATGGATCACTTTCTTGGAGTGCAGGAAATCAAGTCCCTTGAGAACATGCTTCGTTACCCAAATAATTTCAAATTCTCTCATGGGCCCACAGCTCTCCAGTTTCTCTAGAACAGAGCCTCCCTCGCCTGCTTCCATGAAGAGATGGACAGTATCACCCCATAGAATGGCACCATATAATTCAGCAATGTTCTCATGCCGGAAGCAGGCTTGGATTTCTACATCCGATGGCTTGAATTGATCCACTGGGATCTAGCAACACAAACATGGACAGGAATCTAAGCAACCTCAAGGTCATAAAACACACAAAAGCCAGACAATACAAACCAACCGCCAAATTAACTCAAGGACACTTAGGTTCTGACAGGGCACTGTGGTACCAAAAATTGTTTGCCACAGACCTGCTCCTATATTATATCATCTTTAGATATAAATTTTTTAAATATTCAAAAAAATTTCATTTAGAGTTTAGAAATCCAAATGAAGTTTAAAAATACTGAATGAGCTAAGAGAATTTCCACTGACCAAAACACATCATCTCCATGGCCCCAGAACATTGCGTTTTTTCAATATTTCACCTTATTTTGTGATAATATGAAGTCACTAGTTTCTTAGTTCATATTCAAGCCACAACACACTCACTACTACACTCCATGAAAACTCAGCTCCAATAAGAGCTGTGATAAGAGGTAGTGTTCGCAGAGCAGGGAGACTCTTAAAATGTCTCCAAATTCTGTGCTGGGGCAAAAGGCAAACTATTGAAATTTAGATATTATTCTAAAATGATGATATGCATACATCTGGAAAAATAAAAAGTTCCTAATAGTGGTTGTATTAAGGAAGGGACCCCATCCATGACCTCCATCTTTTTGAGCCTGCCTGCGATTTTTAATTACATATTTGATTTTCTTAAGGAAAAACTCTCCATACATATTTAAATATAACAAACACTAAAAGGACAACAAACCCACAAAGCCATTTTCCCATGTTTTTGTAGTAAAATTTAAAAACAGGACACTAGTCTCCAATTTTTATAAAAAGTCTCCAGATAGTTTACAGTTTGGAAGGGTTCCTCTAGACAGAAGCTTCACAAAGCTTACTACAAGTATTATTTTTCTTTTAATAATAGATTATCTAGTCAATCTTTTTGAGATGGGAGGGGTCTCACTATGTAGCCTTGGTTGGCCTAGAACTCACTATGCAGACCAGGTAGTCCTGGAATTCATAGAGATAGATCCACCTGCCTCTGCCTCCCAAGTGCTGGAATTAAAGACTTATCTAGTGAATCATAATTTAAAAAAAAAAAAGATAATATTGGTTTTGTGCTGAGTAAGAGAGACCAAAACATAGGATCTGGCAACTTTTTTTTGTTTGCTCCTAGATCAAGAGTAAACACTACACTAGGGTTAGGGATGTAACCCAGTGGTAGAGGGCTGTCTTAGGATAAGTGAGGTTGTGGGTTTGATTCTAAGCACCACAAAAGTAGAAAATGATATTTAACTTCTTCACATTCATGGTGTCAAACCCAATGAATCACCTACAACTGTGATTCCCAATTGAAATAAAAATACCAGGCTCTACAGGAATCCCCCTGAGTCTTTTCAGTCACTGTTTCAAGGGCGCCTCGTGATCACAGCATCTAGCAGATGGATTTGTGGCCCTATTTATATACTTAATATAAATGAGACCTCATACAATAGATCTTATTTTGTATTTAGATTTAGTCTGAATTTAAGGGTTCTGAGATGCATCCACATTGCTTTAGTTGCAAACCACTCACTCTCTTTGTGGTCCAGAGAGTAAATATCCATCTATAGTTATCTGGGAATTCCCAGAACGTTACTTTGGCAAACAGGGCTGAAATGACCAGCCCAGAATAGTCACATGGACATACCTCTCTTCTGGGCATCACTAAGGAGTGGAGTTACTAGGTCACTCTGTATGTGTACATTCTCAGCTGCCAGAGCCTGCCCAACAGTCTACTGAAGTAGCAATACACTGATTTTAAGAGCAGTCACTGCTTAATAAGAGATGGGGTCCTTTCAGCAATTGGTACATTTGAATTCAGCCCTATAAATCTGAAGTCTTGAGAAAAATCCTGTTTTCCTAATCTCTGATGTCTGTCATGGACCCCTCCCCAGTGTGCAGGAACTACTCACAGGTCTGCTCTTCTCAGGCAAGCTCCCCACTAAACATACCAAACCATTCTTTAAATTAATTACAAACTCCAAGACACCTAAGTACAGATATAGGAGATGAATGGTCTCAGGTCACAGCTGAGATGTAGGAACTGAATTGTCCTGGGTCACCAGCCACTCTAGAAATGACAGACACTTTGAGGTAGGAACCTTAAGTAAAACCCAGGATAAGAGTGGAACCCTGGGTCACAGTAAATAACCCACAGCCAGGAGGTCAGACACACAGTGTGAGTATACACACCAGTTTGCATGCCATTCTTTTCTTGGTCTTCATGTCTTGAGCTAAGTACACTTTTCCAAAGGCCCCTCGAGGAACGAAACCAGAGCCGATGCTCCTGTAGGTCAGCTTCCAAGGGATGAGGAGAACATCCGAGTCGATCTGGTATCGTCCGTTCTGGGGACTGATTACCTGTGAGGAGATGCATGTGCTTAGGCAAAGCCCACTCCACACAGCCTACTGGAGAAGCATTCAATGCAGTGGTACCAAGAGTCATTTTGACATCACAGACTATATATAGAACTTGAGCAAGACAGAGAAAGCTTGTAACAGACACAAGTTCCTGGTCCAACCTGCTCTTATTTCCAAATGCTTGTGAGTAGTTAGTTGCCAAAGAGAAGCTGAAAAATTAGTTATCTGGGTAGTCTGACGACCGTGACCCAGAGACTGAAAATAAAGGATGCACTCGTCATGCCTGGAGGTTGACTTGATTCTATTAAAAAGCATGAACCTGTTCATCTGCATAGCTATTACTCACACATGATGCAGAGAGAGAGAGAGAGAGAGAGAGAGAGAGAGAGAGAGAGAGAGAGAGAGAGCATGGAAATTAACTGAGACTCAGGGAGGAGTGTGGAACCAGTGTGTGATGCCAGAGTCATGAGGAGACAGTGCTACATAAATAAGGAAGGGCAGAGCTGTTTCTCTTTGGTTTTCTTGCTTAATTTTACAGTATGCCTATTATGTGTCCTGGGATAGGTTTTGTGCTCAGGAGGCAGCCATAGCAGAGACAGATGGGTCCAGCCTTCCAAAAGTTCATGGGCAAGAAGACCTTTAGAGATAGGTCTTTCAGAATGAGTGGACTCAAGCCTGGGAGTGTGGTTCAGTGATAGAACACATGCCTAGGGTGCATAAGATCCCGGGAGTGATGTCCAGCACTGCATACATAAACAACAAAGAAAACACCATTCAACACAAGGAACAAAACAAAAATAAAATCAATGAACTCAAACATCAAGAGTTATTTCCTGAGAGTAATGTGAGATCAGACATATCAGCCCTGGGGAGGCTAAGGCAAAAACAGGTGAGGACCAGGCCAGTCAGGGCTACATGGCAAGCCTGTCTCAAAAACAATAACTAGGTAAATAAAATGTGAATAGCACAATTCAAATCAATGGTAGTCCTTGGGAAACATGGCCTGGAAGACATGCTTTAGAAAAGGTCTAAAGTGTTCTAAGGGTCAGTCTTCCCAAATGCTAGGTGTTTCCCCAGGGTAATTCATGATATTGTGGCCTGAAATATCAATCCAGGGTTTCTGACTGAAGTAGTATTGAGCTACCTCAAGAGTCAAAGAGAATGGAGAACCCTAAGCCATAGGAGAAGAACAGGCATCTAATAACTACAGGTGCATCCAGGCTCCCCCTCATCATTACAGGCATGGGCCTGGTGACCAAAGGGCTTTTCATTTAACCTCCATCATTGCTCTTAGCTCCACAGTCCACAAATATTTGCTCACTGGTCATCAGGAAAAGAAGTGAAGAATAACCCAATACTTAGAAACACAAAAAACACTAAATCTAAAGCTTAAGAATTTGCAGGGTGCTTTGGCTGAGGGGGACCCTATACAGGTCCTTACAGGAAGTAAATAGAAAACATGATCTTGCCTCATTTAAAATATGATGATCTCCTCTCCAAATAAGTGTTGCTTCTTGTCACTGTAGACCTCATTTTGCATTGTGCTGAGGATGTTGTGATGGTGGGGGCTTCCATACTTAGAACTAGGGCCCTGGCAGCTCTTCCATGGGGTCACCTTCTTGTCATTCACAGAACAACTCGAAGTAGCCATCTCAGGGTTTGACCCCTGGTCATGAAAGTCCGGCTTTTGACCAAACTAAGAGTGTGATGACCCAGCTCCACCCCTTTATTCTATGCAAGAGGAAAGTGGGAGGCACAGCCACCACACACCAAGAGCTAATTAGGGCCCAGGTGCAGAGCTGCTGCTTTGCATGATTCATTAAAGTCTACAGCCATCCGGGGCTAGGTTCTATTTTTATTTCTATTTCATAGCCGAGGCTGGCTTCCAGAGGTGAAGCAACTCTCTAATCAGTGCCAGAATTAGGATTTGCACTCAGGTTTGTCTGCCCAGCCCCAAAGCCAGAGCTCCCACTCTTTGTGTGAGAGCCTTTGGGGTTCCAGAAGGTGTAATTAAAGCCACACGAAGGTGCAGACTCAGTTCTTCAAAGTCTCCCAAACTCACCCGGTGAGACCCAAGTCTCAGAGTCCTAGCTCTTTCCTAACACCAGGTCCTTCCCTTCTTGAGTATGACATGCACTTTTACCTTTAATTTCTCCTTTCTAGGGGGCCCCTCTAAACGATCTTGCAGAACTCTGTACCATTCATTTCTGCCAGTTCTTCAACTTCCTGAAGTCAGCATCAAGGACAGCCACTTGACATAAGTGGTGTAGTACCTCATCCAAACTGCTGCTATCTATACTAAACGACACAGGGGACGGGACTTGGGAAATTTCTTAGGTATTTTACTGAGTGAGCTGTGTGAATTGGTCCCAATGAAGTAGACATAGTTTCAGCTACTTCTCTGGAAACAGATTATCTAAAAACAAAGGCAAAGATATGTCTCACCTATCCCCCTGGTGACATAAGTGGACCTCCATGTTCAGTTCCAGTTGGTAAGGCAGATAGATTGTATGGGTTTCCATTCCAAAGGCAAACAACATACGAAGTTCTTAATTCATAACTCTCCACTATCACCATTACTCATAATGTGCACTTACTGGGGATGGCAATGTGGCAGAGAGTAGAATCTAAGGGGCAGTCAAAGATGAATTTGGTTGTATATAAGAAATTTTCTTATGGTTGGAACATGGCTCTTCCTAATGGGTCTGGAGGAACAAACCAGGATATTCTACTAAGTATTATGAACTGCCGGGTTCAAAAATCAGGGAGAAGGCTGGACTCTTCAATCTGAGAAGCTGACTCCATGACTAAGCCCTGAGGATCATCACTCTAAATGCCAGTCCAGGATGGGGGTGGGGGATGTTCAGATCCACATACAATCATCAGAGTTGAATGCCTGGGGACACTTTGTTTAAAATTCTATCCAGATCATGCATGAACCCGACATTGACAGAGAGCAGTTCCTAAGTTAGTATCCTGGTACCCTTTCCTTGGATTTTGTTAGACACTAGTGCAATCTTTAATGTATATCATTTTAAGGAAAATATTACACATATAAATATACACTCTGGGAGACTCTCATCCAACATGCCCACACTTTGGAATATTGTTTTAATCTGTAGTTCTCCACCCTGTCTAATTAACTTTGCAGCATCATGGGTGGGTATTGGCTGCCTCAACACACTAGGTCTCTATGACTCTGAACTTTTGCACATGCTGGCTCCCCATCTGAAACAATGTGCACTTCAGTTAGCTGACTCCAACTTGATGTTTACACCTTGGCATAGGTACCAATTTTTCTTGGAAGCCTATGCCCAACACTCTTCTTTTCCCTTCCCTTCCTCACACTCATGGGTGTGAGAAATCTTGTCTAAGCATCCTCAAGGCTTTCAGGGTATAAATACATTGTGGCTGAACACACAGTGCGATGTTACCCATTCAGTTGTCTCCTGCACACAGCAGGCACTGAGCTCCCTATGACACAAACTACCCAGAACTCTAGCACCTGAAATAGCCTGATACACTGGGGCGTCCGTCCCAGCTATGTCTAGCAAATGAACTAATGAATATTTGAAATAAAGGTTTCTATCCCTACATAGGAAACTTTTACAGATACACTTGACTAAAAACCCAATCTAGGTGGCAGCTAATTCTCTAACACAGAGAGACAAAGAACAGCAAAGCTAACCCAAAGTTCACAGTTTTGCCAAGTCCTTAGATGGAGGATGAGAAGGGTAAGATCTTGACTACAGGATGGACGGGTCCACAGAAAGCACCATGTCAGAATCAATGATATTAAAAGCAAACCATGTGTCAGATGGGCTCTGACCAAAGACCAAAGTATAACAATTAGTTATAAAGCACAGAGATGTGACAGATAACTACCAGCCTTGGGGAACAGTTTTATTATTAATGCCAATGACAGGAGAGTCAAACAGAGTCCCTAGAGGCATTTTTTAAGATTCTTAAGACCCATGCCTTTGTGGTATCTTTGATCCTCACATTTTCTTTTTCATTTGGATTTGGGCTCCTTGGCAAGGACTGACAGACAGTACTTCACTTGGGCCCTTGCTGGCCAAGTTTCACTTCCTCCTAATCAGTGTGGTTTCCAGCCCTTTCTACATTAGCTCTTCTGGTTCTACTCCTAAACAGAAGCAAGAGGCTATTTTTTGGTATCCTTTAAAAATTTCCCAGCATTCCCTTGTGTACAAGGACCATGGTCCATCTCTCTTCAGTGAGGTCAAGTACACCTAATTTCTCTATATTTACAAGCAAGGAATTTACAAGCAATCAGGTATGGCTCCTGCTTCAAATGGTGAGTTCCTATTTATAAAATGAAGTCATACTCTAAGGGCAGAGCTTTCAGTTCACTGTTAAATGCAGCGTGGTGGATCCACACCAAAGGAAGTCACACCTTGATGCTGAATGTGAGCTTGCTCTGCACTGAGCCAAACACAGTTGACTCTAACAAAGCAACTCACTCCATAGCTGACCTAAATTACTGTGCTGCTTTACAATAAATGAATGTGAGATGATTAAAAAATTATTATTTCCTTTGTCCCAACTCAGGCTTGTCAGCAACAGCTCCCCTGGCATGGGTCATGCAGCCATGTGTGTACACACCAGGTAAAGAGAGCTGTCTCCATCAACAGGCATGTTTGTGACTATCCTTTTGCAAGCTGTCCTTTTTACAAAATTAAATCACCTTTCAGTCATCACCCTCATGTTGACCTCTAACACACTAAGGACCTGAAAGAATGCCAGGCACACCTAAACACCTCACCTGACCAACTATTGTGGCAACAAGAAGTTGTCACAATATTTTGGACGATCCGCATACTTGGGATGACTAAGCAACTCCATCACTTGTGGGTCATCGCCACTTAAAGAGAGTGAATCTGCAGATAGCTATTTGCCACCTATAAGCTACATTTCTGCAGGAACCAAATTTAGCCAAATGTGATAAGAGGATAAAATAATTCAATTTTCAACATTATTAAGACAGCATTTATTTGTCTCTTGGCTAGTAAACTCCCATTAAGACATTCTCTTTTGTGTATATAATAAATGAGCCCTTAAGCAAATTATTAAAATACATCTCTAAGGCCTAGGGTGTAGTTCAGGGGTACAGTGCTCCCCTAGTATGCCCTACTCTGAAAACAACGAAGTATACTCATAAATGTTTCTTCATAGAATTACTACTAAACAAGAGGCATCTGAAATGGAGTTGGTGTGAAGACTTCCTTCTCACTGGTAACAGAGAAGTGATTCTCACCAATAACTACATTCTTTAAAACTTGTATCTGGCAGCCTTCTCACCCACGTTCAATGTCACTCTGCATTCAATAAGGCCATGCCAATAAAGCTGCACACACAGCACTCAACTGATTAGAAGAAACATACCGTATTTAATAAAATTCCAGATTCTTGCCGTCGATGTCCATAAAAATGCTTTGCGGTATTAGATATATGGTTTGCAAATGCAAGTAGATCCTCCACGGTCCCATATCTGACAGATGACAGCCAGGGTACCTCCTGGCCACTCCGAAGCAATGACTCTGAACGCTCCTTGTTTTGATTACTGTCTGGACACATGGTCATCAGACTGGGCTCGTATACAGCTGGCTCTTCACTTGCATAAAGATTTTCCATTATGTCTATGACTTCCGACACATTTAAATGCTTAATTAATAAATCAATTTCTTCTTTCTCGTCACTTCCAGTGCTCATGTACTCCATCACTGTGGTGCCTGCTGGGGAGTCTACAAAAGAAACACAAACACTTCCTTCACTATAATGTGTCTGGACTGGAAACCAAAGGGCCTGGGGATCTGCTGCTCCACACCTCTGTTTGTAAGGACAATTCTTCTTTACTCACACATGTGGATTCAAGTGGGCAGTGCCAAGTTCAAAGGGACCTTAGATAATCTTTAGCCTGGCTCACTTTGCAGGGGGGGAAACCTGAGATGCAGAGGGCTGAGAGTTACTCACAGTGGCATCAGCTCTAACTACCGAAAACAAACTTTCACTAAACAAACACATAAGCGCTGTCCAGGGTTCTCCCAAGACTAAGTAAGGCTCCTGCTTTATATAGCGATGGACCTTGCACAACTTCGTTGTTCCCCCAGAAGGATCATGGTAGCTTAAAAGATTTCAAAGAAAAAGAACACCTTGATTAAAATTCAGGAACTAATCTGGCAAATGAACTAAATCCCAAGAGGAGAGGACGGCAGGTCAAGCAGTTTGACTGGGACAAACGTGATAGTGAGAAGTTACTTTTGTGGGGAAAATCTCGTGTGACTAAATTAAACAGCTCTTCAGGTCGGGAAGCTGGGGCCTGGGATCTTAGACGTGCCAAAGATAAACAAGGATGAGAAGGGTGACTCACTGACCTGTGAGTCACAGCTCCCTCTTGACACCTGCAATGTTTGTAATGGCACATAGCACACATCTTGAGGGTCCCAGAAAGCTAAGTTAATACCTAGATCGACTGGCCTAGAGAAGATTCAGTAGTACAAAGAGATCAGGAAAGCTAAATCTGTTGCAAGCAAGCCACAGTTGGCAGCTGACTTCAGTAGCCAAGGTGACATTTCAGTCCCACATAATCAGGTGCCACACTTAGGAGATGTGGGTGACAGAAGAAGGTAAACACAGAGTAATAAAAAGTGACACTGTTTCCCTGGGTCTTAAGATTACTCAGCGCCACTACAAGTGAGAAAAGATAAGAGCAGCTAAGAGATCCACTAAGAGGATTTCAAAGCTACTCTGACTACAACCACCTTGCTCTAGAAAGCAGAGCCCCCCTGGAAGGAAGGTATTTCAGGGTCTTAAAAGCACAGGTGTTTGCCATGTGTCACAGGGATGGAGTATGGAGACAGGTGGCTCACTAGAGCTCACTGGCTAGCAACTCCAGCGGAACCCGTAAGCTCTAGGTTTAGTGAAAGACCCACCTCAAAAAGTAAGATGAGGAAGACACCTAATTTGACTTCAAACTTTCATATGCAACAGCACATACATGCATCATGCATGTACACCTACATGAAATACATACACAAACATGTACATGTTCATATATTACACCAATACACATACACAAAGTAACAAGAATATTTCACCAAGCCATGCACCTGTATCAACTTGGAGCTTCAGTTCAAAGATCCTGGAAAACTTCCACCTGAGGCCACCTGCACACATGACTAAGTCATGTGCCTCTGATGTACAAACTGCTTCTGAGGAAAGCAGCTAGCATCCAGGCCACATTAAATATTCCTCTCTTTATGGCCAAATTTCACCACCAGCCCTGATACCTATGAAACATTGGGTAAGTACCACAAATCTCTCTGGACCTTGATTTCCACCAGCTTCAAGGTGGAGATAATAACAGCACCCACCATCCAATTAAAGACACTCCTGTGCCCATGGTACCCTTGACTGCCAGGCAGTAAGTAAAGCTATGCCAAGTACTGAGATGTGGACCTAGCTCATCAGATGCCATGTCAGCCTCTTTCTCACCTGTAAGTGTGCTTTGTCCACCTATTCCCCAGACTTCTCCTTGGTAAGCTTTTAAAGATTGTGTCTATGCTGAAACAAAGGTGGAAGGGGGGCCTAAACCCAAGAAATATGTTGATGTTTGTTATCATCACACTTAAATCCAGATAATGGTCCAGACAGTGCCTTCTCAGACATCTTACACATCTTTGAGGAGATTGATTCAAGTCCCAAGCCTGTCACTACACAGGGAGATTCGTAAGCTAGTAGAATCTTTGACCTCAGTTGCAGTTTCTGTAACTATAAAATTTACTAGGAAAACAGAAGTTAAAAGTGGTTGACTTTAGAGCCCCATTGAGTTAAGGGAGGACCCAAGGCTCCTCAAATGAATTATCAAATAAATGACCTGATGGAAAATAAAGCTTATGACTCAAGAAAGATGGGGGGGGGGGAAATATCCAAACAGTTCCAAGTCACTGTACTGTTTTAGAAAGGAAGATCAGTTTGGGGTTTTAATCCTGCAGAAAATCTCCAGCTCTTCTCATAGGCTTCACTTAAAGCCTAAGAAATCAGACATACATACATATATGTAACTCAAATGAGCAGGGACACACACACACACACACCCCAGGAGGGAGAAGACATGGAGATGGAGGAGTGTTTAACTGAGACTTTCTATAGTGCTTGCTCAATTCCTGAGAGGCTCTTGTCACAGAAATCTGCTGCCCAGCAACCCAGATGCCCCAACAGCCTCAAGAACATGAAGAGGCTTGCACCCTTCTGCCTCAACTAAACAGACCACGTACTAACAATTTCTGAGCTACACAAGACCAGAGCTCCTTTCTGTGCATGGATGGTGAAGGCATTTTACTTTACTGAAAAACATGCTCAACTTAAAATGACTGCTCCACGACTTGGGTTAAAAATCCTCAACATCAAATCCATACCTCCAGCAGAAAGGATAGGACAGTTTCAGAGACAGTTGTTATAAATGCAGTCAAAGATTAGTTTTTGTAATTAAACTTCAAGACATTAACTAGAAATTCAGTTAGAATTATTTCAGAAAGCAGCTATAGAAATCAAAAGCAGGAATTAAGACTCTCAGCTGCTTTTATCCACACAACCAACCTTCCCAGCAAGTGGATGCAGACTACAGTCTTGATATTCTGCCTGGCAATGGGGGATGATACCTTGTTACTTCCCATTTTTAAAAGGATTTTCCCCCACTGAAACAACTCATTACTTCTCAGGACACATTTCTTAATATATTTTTCTTTTGAAAAGTCCCAGAAAGACGCTATTCATCCCTGTAGAATCAAAATCCACTTCAAAACTTTCTTAACTACCCTGTTCCTGCTCTCTACTCTTTAAGAACCAGAGCACACTAGCCTCAATCCATCAAAGTTGGGCACCTCAGCAGGGAAACTTCCAATGCTAAGCAAGTATGTTGGCTTTTTTTTTTTTTTTTAATCAAAAACCTACCCCCCCTCCCCCGCTTCTAGACAACAAATAAGTTTCTTCCATAGTCCCTCCCGGTCCACCAGTCCCCTTAAGATAACCGAGCCTTAAAGAGTTTGGATATCGTAAAAGTGCTCAGCAACAGAGTGATGGAGTGAGGTCCTTCAGCCTCCAAGTTGCACTCACCCAGGCTCAGCAACCAGAGTGCAGCTGTCCAGGCAGCGTCCCCCGCAGGAGACGCGGTGAGCGCGGGCCCTCACTTCCCCCGCCACAGCCCAAGCGGGCACTGACTGGTCACCCAGGATCCGGGAAGAAGGAGGAAGGGGGAGGAGCCGTAAGTCCACACCTCCCGCGGCCTTGCGCAAGGTGCTTTCCAGCTCTACCTGCACGCCCCTAGCCACCCGAGGCTCCCCTAGTAGGAAGCACGCTCCGTTTCAGAGTGGGAACCCTCGAGCACCTAGGAGGGAGCCCCGGAAGCACACCCAAGGCACCCCAAACCCTGTTACCTGAGTGTTCGGTGTGCGGGCCCGGAGCTCAGGCTGTGGATGGCTCGCCTGCGGGAGCCAGGCCTGCGGACATACCGAGCGCAGGCGGCGAGCGCCAGAGAACGAGCAATCGGCCGGCCGCGGGAGGATCCGTGCGCTGCGGGCCCCTGACTCTCGGCGTCTGAACCGGCCCCGGGGTGGCGCAGCAGACGCCAGCCTCCTCCCCGCCTTTTCCATTTCCCCTTTCTCTTCGTAAACAGAAAGGGCCAAGAAGGCCCGGGACACGGGAGCCCCCGCGCTGGGAAATTCCATCCTCCCACCCTCCGGCCCCGAGGCACGGGGTGGAGATGGAGGCGGGACCGGGCGGAGCGCCTGTGCGGACCCACCCCGCCCCAGACTTCTGCGCCCAACCTGCGGCCAGAGCGCGTCCTCCCCATCAGAGTACACGGTTCCAAACTCTCCAGGACCCGCCCGGAGACGCTCTGACAGTTGCTGCAGATGGCTGTGACTATCAGTCCGATTGCTAGTAGCCGGGACCCGTCTTGCCCAGATTCGGTTCAGTTGCACCAGACAAGGGGGCGAATCCAAGCCCGCAAATTCCGACTCTAGGCAGCGCTTCAAAGTTTCGGCGAAAGTCTCCCGCGCTGTTCTCTGCCAGCACAACTAGTTTTGATCTTTAGTCAAAGATCAACTTTAGGTTGTTTGGTAACACCGCTCTACTGTGAGAGTTGCCTGCTAGGATCCCTCTGGCCCTTAGCTCCAGGTAATAATCTAGGGATTTGCTCCTTTGTTGGAACGTTTACTGAAGGTGAGAGCCAAAGACAGTTCTAGGAGAAAAGGCCACCAAGAACATCACTCCACCACCTCGTACCTCCTCCCTCCAAATGCCCCAAGCATCAACAACTACTAGGAGCTGAGTACTTTGCAAAATCTGGAGAACAAGAGGAAAGGTCACCTTGACATAATCTCCATCCTGCCTGTGGGACTTGGGGGTCCCAGACTGAGCTATAAAGCTAGCGCCCCATGACTGAGTTGCACGTTCTGTTCTTTTGCAGTCCCTAGGCTTATCCGCCCTCACCAAGTTCGAAACGCCCTTAAATTAATCTCTACCCAATTCCTCGGTGGGAAATAAATTGTCCTTTCAAGGACGCCCTAAGAAAACGACTGGTAAAAAGGACAGAAAGTTGGGATGAGGAACAGCGCCCGCGTTATAGAGCCTTAAAGTTCATTCAAGCAAGACTAGATTTACATAGAGAGGAAAGCAGACTGGCCATCTGCAGTTTCTTTACATGTAAGAGCACTATGTGAGAGCCCTGACTAGAGTGAGGTTGGGTATCACTTCGGTGGTTTCAGGAACCTCTCTCTGTAGCTCCCCTTCTGGATGACTTGGCCTATCTGTTGTCATGGAGAACCAGGGAGCTGTCCTGCAGCCTAAATCCGTGGATTTTAGCACTGGTGAGAGAGCTGATCATGCGGGTCTCCGTAGAAACGAAAGTGCTGCTACCCTTTAGTTTTTCTGTGGAAACCCAGATTAGTACAGAGGTTACCTCTATCAGCTACTTGGAATTCGTCTCTCCCTTGCCTGCTGTCTTTGGCAATAAATGATGGGCTTATAAACACTTTAAAAATAGAACCGTGAAACCACGCCCCGCCCCGCCCCCTTGAGTGAGCTCATTACACCACAATGTAATGTGGGAACTAAGCCTCGGATTTCCCTACAAAAGTCTCCCCATACAGCTGTATTATAAACTGAGTGTCCTTGCCTTAAGCAGTAGCTGATTTTATGTCGTGGGGTAAATTTATTTATTTATTTATTTTTGTAGAAAGGATTTCTCTGTGTAGCCCTGGCTTTCCTGGAACCCACTCTGTAGTTTAAGATAGCCTTGAACTCACATACCCACCTGTCTCTGCCTCCTCAGTGCTAGGGTTAAATACATGCATCTCTATGTGGCTACTTTCAGACATTTTTTTCAAGTCTAACACAGCACTCAATTTAACATCCCCGAACAGACTGAAAAGACAATGCAACCACAGAAAAGAAGTTCGTTCACTCTTTTATTAGATTTCTTTTCAGGCCTATGCTAGCAAAGTGTGTGTGTGTGTGTGTGTGTGTGTGTGTGTGTGTGTGTGTGTGTGTACTTATGGTTGTGTGGCTGGGTCTGCCAACCTATAGGGCTAAATGACTTTTAAACTTTCCAGACCATAAGCTGGAGTTTGGAGAACCACTGGCTGGGGTTGGAGAAATCCATTTTGTTTTATGCATGTATGTGTATATGCATGTGTGTGTTGAGATGGCATCTCATTTTGTAGCCCAGATTAGCCTGTAATTCACTATTGCAACCCAGGCTGGCATTGAATTCCTGTGGGGTGCATCTGTCTTCACCTCCCAAATACTGGGGTTCCAGCTCTTGTGAAGGTTTCTACAGTGACCAAATGCACTGACCAACTGGGCTGCAAGCAGTAACAGTTTACCTAGAGCTTTTCCCTCAGGTTAGGACAACAAGGAGTTTAGAATCTGTAGTTTAAAAGTCTGAATTTGTTTTTGCTTACTTACTCATCCAAAAAAGAAAATAATTAACAAATAACCCGACAGTCCACTAACCCATGTAACTGAAAATATGTCAGTGTTTTTAGTATAATCGTTATGAGGCACCTGCTTTTCAATCTTTACCATCTGTATAAAAGATAGCCAGGCATGGTGTGGTGATACATATTTGTAATCCTAGTCCTGGGGAGGTGGAGGCAGGAAATTCAAAAGTTCAATGCCAAGGGCAAGAGGCAGAGGACAGCAGTTAAGATGCTTACTGCTTTTGCAGAGGACCCCAATTTGATTCCTAGCACCCATATCAAGTAGCTCATAACCACTGGCAGGATATCTCCACACACAAACTCAGACACACACAGAGAAAGAGACCAGCACACATACATATAATTAAAATTTGAAAAAATAATATTTTTAAGAGTGCAATATCACCCTGGCTTATATAGCAAGATCCCATCTCAAGTGGGCAAAAACAAAATAAAATAGACTTTTGTGACCAAAATAAACTAAAATCAACTGAAAGATGATTATATGTATGCATTCTAGTAAAAAGCAATGGTTCAATATTCTCTTTAGGACTATAACAAAAACACAAGGCATTGAGGAAAGAAAACTAAACGGTCAATTTTAAAAATGTGTTAAATGAGATATATTTCAGATTAAGAGGAAGTTGAGCTTAACTTATGAGTGTAGCTTTTTTTCTGTGATCTCTGTTGAAGCAGTGAGATTTATTACTAGAATGCTGCAGTAATGATCCTTTCACACTTCTGACAGGAACCATCAAAAAGAAACTGTGCACACATGCAGGTAATAAATATGAAACCATTATCTTGTTAAAGTTGTTTGCACAGTTGGACCTGGATTTTAAAAATCCATTAGCCTTTCTTTTTTTTTCCATTAACATTAAATTTCTTGTAACCATGTGTGGATTCAGCTATGATTGAGCTTTCTCATCTTTAGTGTTTCAACATAACAAATGTCTTTTAAGCAGACCACATAAGTTTTGTCAGAGTAGTTAGCTAGGACACCCTAAAAGGCACAGCAACCCCCAGGACAGAAGATCCTATAGGTACCAGCTAAGAGTCAAAGCTTTCCACTCTGTACCTAACCCCTCGTTTTTAAACAGATTCCTCAGACACTCAAAATATTAACTTCTTTTTCTATCACACATTGTCTCCCTGTCCATCACCACAAGAAGTGTGTCTGCAGCTGCTGGTTAATGAACCACCTATTCAGTCACACCCTGCATCTTAGATCAAGGCTGCTCATCAGACTCTTGGGGACCACAGAGTGCATCATTAGATTCTGCTCTGTCCCTGAAGTTCCTAAGACTTTTCAGCTACTATTGGAAAGGGGAAAGACCCTGAAGTGTCAGCCCTCACCTGCCTAACTTTGCAGATGAAAGAGCAAGTGTGTATGGGGACAGCCATAGCTCCTAAGCCTGTGAGGCTTTGTCTCCATCTTCTACAGATGTGCCCTGGGACTGACTATAGCAGGAGAGCAGACAGGGATGGAAAGAGCAGGCCCCCTCACCCTCCTCTTTTTGTCTTTCCCATCAGCTTTTCACATCAGTGTGCAGAGTTGGAAGAGCAACCGAAAGGGGGACTGGAACCTCATCAGAGATGGATGCTTAAGGTTAGGGGGAGTCCTGAGGGGAAGGGAAGGGGGTTCCCTGAATGTGCTCAGTGGCTGTTGTCAGCCTATGAAGGCTGCCTGTGAACTGAGCCTGCGTAAGCAAAGACCACCTGTTAGCTGCAGCCAGCTAACACTTAGGCTTTCATTTTAATTTACTTGTGGAATGTTGCAACTTCCCCAAGTTTGAGCTCCGGGAGCCACACTTGGAAAGCAGAAACTATTGCTTTGGGTTTCTTCATTCAATGTCCCAAATGGAAACCTCTTGTGCAGTGTTTCTTAGTCATGGCTTCCTAAACTGAGTGCTCCCCAGGACTGTGAAAGGCTCTGTCGTCAGGCATCAGTTTTCTTTAGTCACATTGTAAGAGGAAAAATGGCTGTAGTGATTCTCCTAACATCCGTGTCCCCACACTTCCTGGGGCCAGGTTATTCAGTAGCCCCCTTTGGATTGCCTGCCTTTTACCTCCCCTTTTCCTACAGACCACACAACCTTCTATGCTCCAAGAGTATACAGCACCTGCAGTGGATACACACATAGAGCAGCGTCTGCAATGCAAGGGACCTGTTGCCCATATACTGTTTGGGTACAGGGAGGAACTGATTAAAATACTGTGTACTACTTGATCCTGCTCCTATATACATGCAAGCATAAATGGTCAATGAAGAAAAGACTATTCTGTCCTTCAAAAAATGACATATTAGGCCTTCACCAAAATGACATTCTTTTTGTGCAACATGAGAAGAAATCTTTGTGATTATTTCAACAGATTCTGGGTTTGATGTGCTCAACCTTCTGGGGGGGTGTTGGATATATATATGGGGATGTTCTACCTGCCCCTACGTCTGCACATCATGTGTGTAGTGTGAAGGCATAGATTTACAATGGCAGAGTTTTGTGTCAGGGAAGGACCATTTGGTGCCTGAGGGCAGGGCCCAAGTCTGAGAGGGGTCTAGGAAAGGTATCAGGAAGGTGCCTGACAGCCAGTAGATTCAAAGCTTGTGTTCACACAGAAAGTTTAGCCAATAGTTTCCAGGAATTACTGTACCCCATACCCCTTTACTCAATCCTGAAATGCCAAGACGTGTAACACACCACTTATGTATGTTTTGTTTTTAAAAAACAAAAACAAAAAACTCTCTCACCCCTGAGCTCTGGGCCGAATTCCTCTGCTGTGCCAGAACAAAGGGTTTTGGCCCAGGGTCATTCAAACCTGTCCAGAGGAATAAACTGACCCTCGTGTGTTTACATCAGAATCCAGCTCCTGGTGGTTTTGGGGGGTCCTTCGACATGGGTACAGCATGTAGTACCTGAGGGCATTGGGTCCTAGACCTGGAGTTTCACATGGTTGTGAGTTGTCCTGTGGGTCCTAGAAATCAAACCCAGGTCCTCTAGAAGAACAGCCAGTGCTCTTAATCCCCAAGCCATCTCTTTATCCGTGGATGCTTTGTTTAAAATCAAGTGAGTGAGAATTAAAAAAAAAAAAAAAAAAAAAAAAAAAAGTTTTGTTTTTTCCTTTCCTGCTCCATTTTATGTCACCACATCACAATTCCAGAGAGTGCGTAATTTTCAAAAACTTTATTTTCTCACAGTTTCGGAAGCTGAGTGGCTCAGGCTCTAGGTATTGTGCCTGATGAGGGCCTGCCATATGCTACCAAAGAGCACTTTGGGGCAGGCTAGATGGGTCACTGGATCAAAGCACCTGCTGCCTAGCCTGTCAGCCTGATTCAAATCTCTGGGATTCACAATGTGGAAAGAACAAACCAGGTCCCCAAAGCTGTCCTCTAAATTCCCACTGGGGCATTGTGGCGCGCGCGCGCGCGCGCACACACACACACACACACACACACACACACACACACACACATATACACAAAATAAAGCAAATGTAACAGAACTTGAGGAGGGAGGGAGCAAGGCTGTATCTACACGTGGTAAAGAATGACAGGCAGACCAGACCCTGCATAACACCTGTTTCATAAGGACCAGAATCCTATCTGTAAGGGCTTGTGAAGAACTCTCACGGCTATTCTCAATGCCCCATTATCATCCTGGCAAATGCCTATATTTAAAGGAATTTCATTCAAACATAGGTAGTAAGGCATGTGACCAGGAAGGACAAAGCAAGACTGAAACTGGCATATGAAAGAGACTTAATAGGGTCCAGCAAGATGGCTTCGTGGGTAAAGGCATTTGACACACTGCTAAAGATGAGGGGCTGAATTCAATCCCTGGGCCATACATGGCAGGAAAGCATTGTCCTGCCTCCCCACCCCGTGTGTTCTGACCACTAACCCTCAGCATGACACACACGTACACACAATAACAATAACAGCATTTGAATTAAAAAACAACTGGCTTGATAGTGAAGAGGACGACTCAAATCTAATCCACCGAGGTCCCTGTGTAACAGTGTGGAAGGAAAAGTACAGTGCTGTGCAGGGGCTGAAGCCTGTGACCCTGGAAAATGAACACTCAAAATGGTACTGCAAGATGGTTTAGTGGGTAGGAGCATTTACTGTAGGTGTTAATTGCTGTTCTAGTCCTGTAACAAAGTACTGTGATCAAGGCAAAGTACTATAAAGGAGTGTACTTAATTTGGGACTTACAGTTTCGGAGCGTGTGAGTCCGTGACTATTATGGCAGAAAGCATGGCCAAAGGCAAGCAGACACGGCACTGGAACAGAAACCGAAGCTCTCACAATGAGACACAACCAAGAGGCAGAGAATGACAGACGCCAGGAATGGCACCAATATTTTGAAACCTCAAAGCCCTTCCCCAGTGACACACCTCCTCCCAGGCAACACCCCCTAGTCCTTCTCAAACAGTTCTACCCGTGGAGACCAACTATTCAAACAAATAAGCTTATGGGGGCCGTGCTCATTCAACCCAACACACTGAACAAGCCTGAAGACACCCATGTAAAAAGCCAGGCATGGCCTCACCTGCCTGTAACCTCAGTGCTATGGGAGCAGAGATCAGAAGGCTGCTGGGGCTTGCAGGCTGCCAGTTTCAGTTAAAGGCCCTGCCTTTAGGAGCGAGTGAAGTGCATGTGATAGGGTGGGGTGGTAAACGGAGTAAAACACCCAACATCCTCTTCTGGCCTTCACAGGTTTGCACATACCTCTAACTATCCATCCATCTATCTCTACCATTCACACACTTACCAATCTCAATGCTTTGTACAGCATTTGCTAGTGAGTTTCTAGCCTTTTCCCAGCTCTGCAACACCTCCTTTCCCAATAAACTGCTTTTATTCTGCAACTTTCCACATGTTTGATGTTCTGTTCAGAGTCACAGGAAGCTGGAAATCCTGGCAAACACTGGCCAAATTCTGACATCTGTAGCTAATAACAGAAAGATACGTATAGCTTTTACCTCCATTTCTCAGCACACACATTCATTTGTGTGTGTGTGTGTGTGTGTGTGTGTGTGTGTGTGCACATGCGTGCAAATCTTTGCATGGGTATATCCATTGCATGTGAGCATGGTACATTTGTATGGTTGTGGAGTACTGGGGTTGATGTTGGGAATCTTCATGTGATGACTCACTCACATTATTCACTGGGGCAAGGTCTCTCAATAAAACCCAGAGCTTACAAGTCCTGCTGGCCAGTTTGCTTTGGAGATCTCAGAAGCTGGAATTAGAGACCACCATGTCCACCTGGTATTTAAATGACTTTGAGGGATCCAAACTTGGGTGGTAAGTGCTTTATCCAATGAACCATCTCCCCAGTTTCCTTTTCAAATTAAGTTAATGTTTTAATGTTCAGCAGAACATTTTTCTTAGAGATGTTTTAGTTTCTCTGTTTCATAGTCATGAAGTGTCATTACAGACACCAACCAGATTCAAATAATATTCCTAAGTGTGGTGGTTCATAACTATAATCCTGGCATTCTGTCGGTAGAAATAGGATCATAAGAGGTCAACAAATTATACCTCTTCTGGGCATTTTGAATACTCGATCAACCCAGGCTCTCCCCTCAGTGCTTTGGAAGAAGTATCATGTCTGATCCTTTCAGTCATCCTGAGGTGTGAACTGTCATTCCACTTTCTTGTAGGATTTAAGTGAGTTTAAAGAAGAATTCAAAGGAACCAGTATGCATCTGTCTTTAAAATCAAACAAACAACTTCCTGTATTCACAGGCCTGTGGGTCAAAGCACTTCTGTGCACAGCTGGTGTTTATCTGCAGCAGCTGTGTGGGAGGAAAGCAGGGCTGCCCTGGGTAGCTCGGGGAACTCAGATGTGTCCTGAGCCTCCTCTGATTCCCTTGCCTCTGCCTCACCAGTGCTGGGATTTCAGGCATGCTCCCTAGCTACAGTCTTTCACTTTTGCTCTTCTGAGCAGAGGTTCTCTGGAGGAACACTGGTTCTGTTTCTCTTTGAGGAAGAGACCTGCTTTACTTTCTCAAGGTCTGTTTAAAGCAACTGTCTGAGGTACTGTGGGCTGGATCCAGAAGCAGGACTGGATCAGGGAACCAGACTTTCAAGGATTATAGCCTAATCCCACTCCCAGCATGCTTTCTGCTCCTGATCCACCAAGATGTGAATAAACTGTACCACAAGTACCTTCCATCATCAAGCAAGCTGCTGCATATCCTTGGCTGTGATGGACTCTCCCAGGTAAACTGAGAGTCAAAATGAAGCCCTCTTACTTGATTTGCTCTTCAGATATTGTGACAGCCAGAAAGTGATAAATCAAAACACATCCCCTCATGGTCCACCCTGTGCTTATGGCTTGCTTCCTAATTGAAGCACCTTGGGTTTGGGATGCAAAAAAAGATGCACTGAGACAAATTGCCCTTTAGGGTAAGACATTTATTAAAAGGATTAGTTAGGACATAGACAGACAGAGACAGACAGGAAGACAGAAGCACAGCAGGGACTCTGATGAAAGTTCAGGCCTGGGAAGCAGAGATTGCGATTTTTTTCTTATACAGGAAAGGAACCTGGCCTTGGGATCTCTGATGCCAAGGCTTCTGAGCTTCTAGGAAAGTGAAGAATTTTGGAAAGTTTTGATTCTGAGGATGTACAGAGGTTGAACACACCTGTTTGAGGTGTTTCCATGATATGATTGGGAGGTATGTGGGGTGAGGGGACATGTCACAATCAGCAGCTTTCAGAGTCTGGGGAGTCTGTTGATGGACTCATCGTGAGACTCCAGGCAGAGTGCTGGTCTCTCCCAAGCATCTGGAATCCCTGAGTCAATGACTGGGAATGGAAAGAGAGGCTACATGTGGATAGAACATGAGCAGTCTGGTCTGGGAATTTGACAGTAATTATCACCTGGAACATTTCATTCACTGAGGTGTAAGCTTACGATCATGATGCAGGAATTTGACAGAGCGTGGAACCTAGAACTAGAAACTTTTAAACAAAAAAAAAAAGAGAGAGAGAACTCTTCCAAGCTCACATCGCTGCCCTCCTCTTTCCTGACTATGTATGTGATCTGGGTAAATCATTTCATCTCACCAAACATTGGCTTCTTTATTTCCATAAAAAGAGAAAAAGTAATTTTGTTTTCTTCTTCTACTATCTACAGTTCTAACAGCTGGAGGAAAGTAAGATCTACTCTGTACATGTCCGTTCATACAGAGCTTTTGAAAAACAATACTTTCACTTACTTGATAGTCATAATAATAATATGCTAACCCTATTTTGTCTTTGAGTAGTATGAATTTAGAAGTGTTAAGTGAGAATGTTCAGATAACCCACAAAGCCAAAGATCTAACCCACATTTACTGACTTCAAAATCAGGTAGCCACTAGCACTTAGTAGGTGCTAGGTCCTATGGCTCTGTATCAGTGCAAAGGAGTACCACATCACCCATGCCTGCTGTAAAAAGAGGACCACATCACCCATGCCTGCTGTAAAGAGAGTGCCACATCACCCATGCCTGCTGTAAAGAGAGTACCACATCACTCATGCCTGCTGCAGAGGGTGTACCACATCACCCATGCCTGCAATAGAGGGAGTACCACATCACCCATGCCTGCTGTAAAGAGAGGACCACATCACCCATGCCTGCTGTAAAGAGAGGACCACATCACCAATGCCTACTGCAGAGAGAATACCACATCACCAATGCCTGCTATAGAGGGAGTACCACATCACCCATGCCTACTGCAGAACATAAAGCCACCCTTGCTCTTTCTCCCCATTTCTGTCCATGGCCTTGCTGTCTGTCATTCAGACCAGGTCATTTTCCCTCCCTTCCCCTTGCTACTTGAACCCACACTGATTAGAATAGCTGTTGACCTGTGCCTTCCAGCATCACCTTCTTAGCCAGGATTCCCTGAGAATAGTCATGGGGCACAGATGTCTGGACATGGCTAGATAAGATGCAACTTCCTGGCATCAGTCAATTAAAAGTGGGGAAGTTTCTAAGGCTCCTCCCAGATGCGATTCATCATTTTCATCCAAAGTTCAGTTTTGTTATTAGTTGATGTAGATTAGGTCTTCAACATAAGCAAAGGTCTTTGAGGTGATTTAACATTTTCTTTATAAATGCTGAAAATGGGGGGCGTGCATCAAATTAGGCAGCTCACCAAAAAATCATGCTCTTTTTTTCTTAGAAATGTAAATCTGATTGCAAAACAGTTTGTGGTTATAAACATGTTCTGGAAAATTGAATGGATGATACTAACTTATTCCCAGTTACCCTGTGGCCAGCAAAAAAAAAAAAAAAGAAAGCTCTTATAGTTTTATAGCTTCTAAAATTAACTTGCTGAAATGGCAAGATGCCTCAGCAGATAAAGTCACTTGCTACTATGTCTAAAGTTCAAAGTTTAATCCCTGGCACCCATATGGTAGAAAGAGAGAACAGACTCCTCTAATTATTTTTTTTAGTAGAGTTCTGTACCACACACACACACACACACACACAGAGGGAGGTGGGTTCTCAGCATGTAGCTCTGGCTTGCCTAGAGTTTAATATGGAGACCAGACTGGCCTCAGACTCCTGATCATGTCTCTCTCTGCCTCTCAAATGCAGGAACCGCAGGCAGATGTGTACCCCCGAGCCCAGCTCCCTCTGTGCCATCCTAAAAGCAACTTGCTCATTTATTCATGCATGAGATGAAGAGCTGAGAATGAACTGAAAGCGTGTCACCACACCCAGTGTTGAGGACAGCAGAACTCTAAACTCAGTGGCCTACAGCTAGGGCAGGGATAGAGGGAGACTGAACAGATAAACAGCTGTGCCAAGACTCCAGCTTAGAACAAGTGCCCTGGAGGACATGGACAATGTGAAGGTGGAGACTGATCCTCTTGACCTTCCTGAGGTCACAGGGAATCTTCTGAGAAGATGCCCTTACATGGAGATAATGTTGGGAGATAACAAAAACCTGGTCAAAAGTCACGGGTTGACAAGGCCTGTATCTGTTCTATTACTAGTTGATGTGGTGAGAACGTCATGGTAATCAAAGATCCCAGGGGTGATTTAATTCAGTAAATTTACTTTACACATGATTAACCTGAGGCCACGGGGAAGGGCTAGACACCCACTACTAGCAAACAACAGAATTGGGGGCTGGGGTGATGGCTCCCTGTGCTTACATGAGAACTAAGTTCAAACTCCCAGACACAGAATTTGCAGGAGGTGTTGTCTGTAACCCTAGGGCCCGGGCAAGCATAGGTGGGTCACAGGGGCTTGCTGACCAGCCAGTCTAGACAAAATGACAAATTCCAGGTACACAGATAAACCGTGCCTCATAGAGTACAGTACATGGAGAGCCGCCCAAGAAGAGGCTTAAGGTCAGCTGTTGGCCAGTATGTGCGTGTTGACAACTGAGTGGTGTGAGAAGGTGTTACTCTGTGGAATCCCACTAACATGCTGGGAGAGCATTCAGTCAAACACACACACACACACACACACACACACACACACACACACACACAGAGAGAGAGAGAGAGAGAGAGAGAGAGAGAGAGAGAGACACACACACACACACACACAGAGAGAGAGAGAGAGACACACACACACACAGAGAGAGAGAGAGAGAGAGAGAGAGAGAGAGAGTCAAACACACACACACAGAGAGAGAGAGAGAGAGAGAGAGAGAGCGAGAGAGAGAGAGAGAGAGAGACAGCCTCTGTGCCATGGAAAGTCTAGAAAACACAGCTTCCAGTGTTGAATCCCACAGAGATACTGATGTCCATTTGCCTTTCACTAGCCCCGCTTCAGGAAAGTAAGTTCCTCCTTCTGGGCTCCAGATTCCTTATGTAGGACACAGGACACTGCATGTTTGCTGTTTCAATGTTAAATATCAAAAAGTGGAAGGTTATAGTTTTTAAAATCACATTGAGGAGACATTTAAACTCTCCCATGCAGGAACACAGTAGGCTGATGGATTTTGGTTTTCCTTTCAACACATCAGAACTGCAGTTACTAACAGAAACCCCAGCTCTGTGCATAGAGAAACCTGGTCAGCAATTGAGCAGGACAAAGCTGTATCGGTGTGGTTTTTCTCTTTGAGATACCCAATCTACCGGTTTCCTTCAGAGCCTCCTTTATTACATTCTCTTTATTACATCACGAGGACTGTGGGGTTTCATTTTTAGCATGTGAACTGGATTATCCCACTGCAAATCTCCCTCGAGTTCTTGGGAAAATATGTGAGATTGATAAGCAGCATTTTAAAGGAAATACCCAACTAAGAAAATGTTCAATGTTTGACATAGTTTGCAGGGGCGTTGGGGACATCGTAAAAGGTCAGTTTTAAGACCTGTGTGTGTGTGTGTGTGTGTGTGTCTTAGGAGCCTACAGTGAGTGATTACTGTTTTAGACCAGGAGCAGCTAAGAAAAAAAAAACCAAACAAACAGACTTTTAATATATTTGGGTCCTTCCATGAGGCTCTTCTGTTCTAAATCTGCCAGGACACCATGTAGCAGTTGGAAGTAGCTGAAGTTAAAATAGCTGGGTTAAAACTGTGGCTGGGGAGACGGCTCAGCCAGTGAATACTTGTGATACAAGCAGGAGGATCAGAGTTTGAGCCCCAGCATCCACAGCTGTGCACTAACCACCCCAGTGCTGGGAACACGGAAACAACGGGGTCCTTGGCATTGCTGGCCAGCTAGGCTAGCCAGCCATTAGGAATTAGGTTCAGTGAGTGACCCTGTTAAGAAAGTTTAGCATGTGAAGGTACTTGATTTCCACCTCCGATGACCTAAACTTTATCCTGAGAAGCATGCCGGTGGAAGCGAAGACCAACTCCACAAAGGTGTTCTGACAGCCAAGGCTGACACATTGCTGGTGCCCCTCCTCATAAACAGATAACTAAGGTGGATAAGGATCAAGGAAGACAACCTACATTGACCTCTGACCTCTGCATATACACATGCATATGCACACATGCATACATACACAGATATTCACAGAGAGAGGGGGGGGGAGGGATGGAGGAGGGGGAGAGAGAGACAGAGAAAGAGAAAGTGAAATGAGGCTGTTCCCAGATGCCTGTCACCACTGAGATTCTGGGTGTGTCAGCACTCAGGACCCAGCCTCAGGGCGCCAATGCCATTGCCAGGGGCTCAGGACTGCAGAGGGCTAAGCACAATGATCTCAGCCCTCAGTTCTGTTCTCTAGGAGCTTTGCTTTTGTTCCAGTGTGCTGTTGCACACCTATAATCCTAGTACCTGGCAGGATAAGTCATGAGACTCTCTAGTTTGAGGCCAGCCTGGGCTACAGAATAAAACCTAGTCAGTCCCAGGTCAGTTAAAATTGTGTGTGTGTGTGTGTGTGTGTGTTTCCTCTGTGTGAGTGTGTGTTTCCTGCGTGTATGTATGTGTGTGTGTTTACCTGTATGCGTATGTGTGTGTGTTTACCTGTGTGTTTTCTGTGTGTGTTTCCTGTGTGTGTGTGTTTCCTGTGTGTGTGTGTTTCCTGTGTGTGTGTGTGTGTGTGTGTGTGTGTGTGTGTGTGTGTGTGTGTGTAGGTCACAGAACTAGGAAGGGGATCGTGGTTGGAGAGGAGGAGACCTTAAGGGAGGAGGGAAACGGGAGTGTGATGGATACATGTGATGGGAAGGCAGGAGACTGGACTGACTGGGGAAGGAAAGAAAGCAGACAGAGGGCGTGGGGGGGACAAGCAGGGGAGGGCAGTGGGGGAGGGAAATGAGTAAGATCGGAGTATGATGAGAATGCCATGATGCAACTCACTATTTTGCACACAAACTGTAAGTAATAAATTTTATAAGAGAAAAGACACAACAAAATATCAACTTGGCAAGAATGTGATGAGTAAGCCCTCATTGCGGGCTGTGTGTCCCATTCGTGGACGTGGTGGTTCAAGTTCAAGCACTCATTATTAGAAATTGGCTTCTCATTAAAAGGGAGCACTTGCCTAGCATGTGTCTGGGTCTCATCACTAGCATCTCCAAAAGTAAAACCCTGCCTGTCAGTACAAAGCCTCTCAGAAGAGCAAGGAAGAGCATGAGCGACAATGAGCCAGCCTCTTCGGCCAGTGAGCTGATCTCAGACCAGAGGTTTCTCCTGGTCCATGGAGAAGAGTTCTTGGGATCTGAGGGCTGTTCAAAAGTTACACTCAACAGCTTTTACTGCAAAGTTATTTAACCTTTGTGTACTTCAATTTTCTTGCCCAGAGAATGAATGACATGATTATTTTTATAATTTCTGAGATTTACATTTGTATAACAACAATTACCAAGCTATGCAGATGGCTCGGTAGGTAAGAGCATTTACTGATCTAATATCAAGACCTGAGTTTGAATTCCCACCACCCATGTTAAAGTTAGGCCATGTGTGCCTGTAACCCCAGAACTGGGGGGTGGGGGCGAAGGGCAGAGACAGGCAGATCCCTGGAGCTCACTAGCCAGCCAGCCTAGCTAAAACCTATGACTAAGAGTCGGTGAGAGACCCAACACCATTTCAAGGAAATAAGGGAAGAATGTCCTCTTCTGGCTTCCACATGCAGATGCTCATCAATGTACACACACACACACACACACACACACACGGGGGGGGGGGGATAATTATCAATTTTTCATATTTTAATGTCTCTAAATCTCTTACTATCAAAATAAAAGCAGCTTGTTTTAAAGCTTTTATATGCATCTGTCTCTGCTTGTGTGATAGTTTGAATGAGAAATGTCCCCCACAGGTTCATGCATTTACACGCTTGGTCCCCAGTTTGTGGTACTGTTTGGGAAGGCTATGGGCGGTCTCAGATGGCAGCCTTTTGAAGCAAGTACATCACTGAGGCTGGGCATTCAGGATTATAGCCTCGCCTCCCTTCCAGTTTGCTCTCTCTGGTTCCTGTATGTGGCCGAGATGTGGTCTCTCAGCTTCCTGCTCCCATCATCATGCCTACCCACCACCATAGGCATCGAGCCTCTGAAGTGTCAGCCAAAGTAAACTTTCTTCCTTAAGTTGCTTTCGCTCAGAGTGTTTATCACAGTAACAAAAACACAGCCTGTAGATGTGTGAACCACCTTCGTACAGGTGGCCCTGAAGGCCAGAAGATGGCTTCTGGACCCTTGTAACTGGGATTTTACATGGTTGGAAGCACCTTTGTGGACATCAGGAACTAAATACCCATCCTCTGCAAGAGCACCAAAAAGTCTTTACCATTGAACCATCACTTTTGCCCTACACTATTTTATGTTTGTTTTGTTTTTGAGACAGGTGTGTGTATGTGTGTGTGTGTGTGTGTGTGTGTGTGTGTGTGTGTAGCCTTTGCTGTCCTGGAATTCACCTTACAGGGTAGCCTGGCCTCAAACTCACAGATATCTGCCTGCCTCTGCCTTCCAAGTGTGCTGGGATTAAAGTGGTGTGCCACCACTGCCCAGCTCCCACACTGTTTCCTAATCAGCAACACATTTTGGTTTTTTAGATACTTACCATGTTGGAAATTGAACCAGGAACCTTGTGCACACAGGACAAGTGCACCATCTGAATTATGCTCCAGCATTTCCTTAGGGATTGGGGTGAGGGGGGAGGAGCTGCTAAGCACTGTTGCTGTCCTAGATAAATGGAATGTGATTCTATTTGGGGGGACTGTTAACTAAACACTGAGAAATCAAAATGCTTAGATTTGTGATCAACTTGATCAACTAGTATTATTAGTTATTTACTAAGTGTAACCTACATTATGATTTGTGAATAAATTGCTTTCTACTGTTATATCTAGCACTGAAAATCCTTGAGTATGCAAATCTCTAATTGGGTAGGCTTCCAAAGGTGGAATTACTGCATTTTCATTGTTAAGGCATAGTTCTGAGAAATTCGGTCAAACTTCATTTAGAACACTCCCTTCAACCTTGGTTATTTTACTTAAACTTTTCCCATTTTTGCTTCCACAAAATGGAAGTGTATAATAACATCTATAGCTGATATTAAGTTCAAGAGAAAAGTAAATAATCCCTGTCAGGACAGCCCTGCTGAGGTCCCTTCCAGCTTTGGAAGGGATCATGTGGACCAAATAAAACTACTGTGTCAACAGCGACCCTGTGTGGCCCTAACAGAAATAGGCATGTGTTAGCAGAAGTGATCAGACTTTTCATCCTTTAATCTTGTTGGTTTAAGGAATTGTTCATTAGATGGCAGAAACTGTGCCAAAGATTAATTGTAATATATTTTATGTTTAATAAAATCAGCCTGAAATATCAGACAACAGATCCACCCACAGTCAAGCCAGGAGGGTCAGGGAGTGGTAACTCATGCCTTTAATCTCATAACTCAGGAGACAGAGATCTTTCTGTGTTTCTCTGAGGTCAAGACCTAACTATCTAACAGTAGTAGTTTACACCTTCAATTCCAACTTTTGGATTATGATGCAGAGTTTAACCTGGAAGTGAAACATCTGGGTGAAGAAGATATTTTAGGCAGGTGTAGTCAGACATTGAAGTGTTCTGTAGGAGTGAGGAGCCAGGCTGAGGACTCTGAGAAGTTGGCTGGGTGAGAATTGACTGTGGTCTGTTTCCTCTCTCTGGTATTACAGCTTTCCCCCAGTATATGGCTCTGAGTTTTCATTAAATACCAACTAGAATTCATGTTTCAATCCATAAATAATCTGACATACCCAAGCTTGAAAAAAATGGAAAACAAGCCTCAAAACTTGCATAAAGAGGTCCAAGCCAGTGCTTTTATGGTAAGGGTGGCAATCACATTTGGATTTGTATATAAACAAACTCATCAACAGACACACACACAGACAGGCAGGTAGCTAGACAGCAGTCTCTCTTTACCCATAATTTCACTTTCTTCTGTCCCAATGGCCCATGATCAATATCAGTCTTAAAATATTAAATGGAAGTTCTAGAAGCAAACAATTCTTCAGTTTAAAGTCATGTGTTATTCTGAAATCTCATACCATTCTGCACCATGTACCACCATCTTCTCTGGTTATGAACCATCTATCTGTCTGCCGTCTTCAGGTTGTGTACTCCACCCCATCAGTCACTTAGTGCTCATGTTATTGGATTTTTAATTTTTTAAAAATTTGAGATTATAATATACTTATATCATTTCCCCTTCTCTTTTCTCCCCAAACCTTCTCATATACCCCACCTTGGTCTCTTTCAAGTTAATGCTCTTTTTTCATTAATTGATGTTGCATTCATATATATGAAGTTGATATTGAACAACCAGTCAGTGTGCTCTTCCCTAGGGAGGACCATTTCTCCTGCTCTCTGCATCCCTTAGCTTCCTGTAGTTGTTTGTGTAGGGTTAAGACTTTATGGTCTCACTGTGATGCTTGTGTTCCAGCAATGCCTGTTGCACTTACAGATGGCCCCAAAGTGCATGAATACAGAGTCTGGCAACTTGGATATGCCTCAAATGCAAAACTGAAAAAGTTTATCATTGTGAAGTCTGTATGAGAAAACAGTGGATGGCAGGATGTTCTGTTGCAGGTTTTCTACTGAAGGCCCTTGAACTGTACCCTGCCAGGGATGGAGAGCTGACTTCTGCGACAACACATTTCTTGGTGGAAGAGTAGAGATTCAGTGCAATGCCAAATACTGCTTTGTCCTTTTATGTAAAGAACATGCTCCCACTGTGGGTCCATATGCATTTGATAAGACAGCTCCGGTTTCCTAAGGTGCTGACATAGAGTCTGGTATTTGCAGAATACAGCCATGAAAAGTCACTTTGACTGTCTTTTTTATCACCTGCTATCACCCCTCAGTCTCCCTTACTGAATTTTAGTGTTTGGTTGGAAGTGGCATAGAAAAACCCAAGATGTCATTCCAGAAAGGTCCTGTGTCTTGAGCTACTGCCAGAGTCGGGAGGCCCAGGTTGTAGCAGTGCAGCCAGCACTTACAGAGACAGTGTGCACTTTGAACTCAAGAAGCAAGTGGCTTGTCCATTGAGAAACAGACATAGTTTGTAAATTTTAGTTCATAGCATACCTGTCTATCTTAAACAATTTCAGTGTCTCTAATAAATCCAACAAGAGTTAAAAAAGGGGGGATTTTAAAAATTGTATGCGTTTAAAGTATGATTTGGGTATCTGCTACCTGAAATGAAAGGCAATTATTGACTTTAATTTTTTCATATTTGGAGAATTTGCATAAATAAAATATTTGAGGAGACCCAAATATAAGCATAAACTCTACATTTCATGCTCACAGCCTGAAAGTTAATTTATAGAGTATTGTTAGTGGTCCCGCATTCTCATGTGGTCAGATGTGGAACTCCCCACCTGCGGTGTCACACTAGAGGCCAGAAAAGTTTCACAGATAGAATATTTCAGAATTCACATTTTAGGGTTTGGGTACTCAGCCTATACATGGATATCTAGAACTAATAGCTTCGTGTAACAGTTTAAAAAATCAGGAGAAAACCCATAAATGCACAGTAGAATAATGATACAACTTAAATAGATAATTATAGGGCTTTCATAATTTTAAAGTGTAATTTGAGCACATTATTTATTCATTTATTAACTTGCTTACTTAGTGTGAGATTGGACTGTGATCTGTTTCTGAGTTATATCCCAAGCCTGAGGACATGGGCTCCTAGGCCTAGAACCATATAACCACTGAAAGTGCACATATGTATAATCTCTGTGCTTCTCTGGGAAGATGGAAGGCAAAGACAGAAGAATTTTCTGAATCTCGTGGGCCATGTAGTCTGGTGAATGAAAGTGATGAAAGGTCACATCTCAAACAAGGTGGAAGGTAAGCCAACACCCTAAGTTATTCTCTGACCCCCATGTAGTATTAGGTTTCTGGCCCAGACTTTGGGGCCTAGCCCTGAGGTTCTGACCCACTGTCCCACTGAAACATATACAATTCCATAGAAACACACAGAAGCTTACATTAATTTTACGCTGATCAATCTAGGCCCCAGGCATATAACTTGCTAACTCTTTACTCTTAAACTAACCTATGATTCTTATCTTGTTTAGCCATGTGGCTTGGTACCTTTTCTCTGAGCAGCATTTCAACTTCTTTCCTCTGCATCTGCTAGCATCTCATCATGATGTCTCTCTGGCTTCTCTGCTCTAGTCTTCCTATTCTCAGAGTTTTCTCAGTCTGGTAGCCCCACTCACTCTTCTTGTCTTGTCTGCCTTCAGCCAATCAGCATTTTTATTAAACTAGTAGGCAGAAAAATTATTTACAATGTAATAACATAATCCCACTACACCCTCACATGGGTGCTGTGGCATACGTATGCCTACACAAACATATTATAACATACAGAGAAAGTTATGTGGAAAATAAGCAGTGTTTAAAGAAGTGTGTGTGTGTATTGTGTGTGTGTGTGTGTGTTTTAGAACACTGTCTTTTGAGCTTAACAGTCCATATCATCTAATCAGCTGTGACTATTCACAAGAGACTCCAAGATTGGGGTTGGTGACATCCCTCATAGAGGATGGGTTTTGGAAGTGTTATTAGAACTCACCTGAGATTGCAGCTACTCCTTTTTACACCTGCCTCCCAGTTGTATATAATTCTGCCTGTGTTGCATGTGGCCTCGAGTCTTAGGGAGTGCTAGAGTATATATGTGTGGAGATTAACTGAAGGGTGAACTATGGAGAGGTTATCATCCATGCTGGCATGAGGCTCTTTGGTGATGTGACTGATTTGGGGTTACCTGTGCTCTTGTAAGTTATAATAAACTCATCTCTGTAAATCATAATAAACTCGTTAAGCCAGACTTGGACTGAATGAAACCTTGGTCTATTATTGATATCCTATCTGATAAGAATAGATGTTTCTTTGCATCTCCTCTGGAAAAGCCCATATTACTGAGTCCATCCATCCATCCACCCACACACCCACCCGCCCACCCATCCATCCATCCATCCATCTGTCTATCTACCTGTGAATAAAAAAGATGAGGGAGTCCATGGTGCAGCTTCCAGAAAATCATCATCTATGATGGGTAAGGCTTTGTGATGATGCAGCTGTTCTCTGATATTCAGGAATGTGACTGTAGACTTCCTTCCAGGAAGAATGGAAATGTCTGGATCACTTTCAGAGGCTTTTGTGGGGGTATGTAATGTTGTACTGATATAAAAATCTGGTCATTAAGAAAGCAAAAATAGAAGCCTTTAATCCCAGCACTTTGGAAGCAGAGGCAAGTGGATCTCTGTGAGCACAAGGCCAGCCTAGTCTACATTGTGAGTTCCAAGATAGTCAGAGCTGCATAGTGAGATTTTTGTTTTCCAAAACAACAACAACAACAACAACAAACGCAAACAAATAAAAAAGAAAGTGATAACAGGAGGTGGGAAGGGGGAGGCGTTTGCTGCCAAGCCTGATGACCTGACTTCAATCTCTGGTACCCACATGCTGGAAGAAGAAAATCAACTCCTGCAAACATCCCTCTCATTTCCACATGCGATGAATTGTTTTAAAGTAAAAACCAATCACTAGTAGAATTAAATATTTACAAATCAAATGTGAGATTCTTGTATCCAAAACAAGTCTTTGCTCAGGAATATATAACAATGCTTCAGGATTTCAAAGTACAGTTCAGTGTAGAGCACTTGCATAAAGGTACACATTTTTGAATTTATGAAAAATATTACAATGCTTGGGGTTGGGGATTTAGCTTAGTGGAAGAGCGTTTGTCTAGCAAGTACAAGGCCTTAGATTCAGTCCTCAGCTCCAGAAAAAAATAAAAAATAAAAAAATAAAAAAATAAAAAACCCTAAGGTAACTAGCACACACAATCTTTAAAAAAAAAAAAAAATTACAATTCTTAACTACAAAAGGCCAACCAAACCCTACCCCTTCATGAAAACTCTCTCCCAGATCTATAATGAAAAATAAATAAATCTTTTTGTTTCTGTGTTTTGTTTTATTTTTAAAGCAAAGCATGGACCTAGGTTTTTTTTCAGAGAGAATACACAAAGATCAACAATTACATTAAAAAATGCTCAGCTTCCATCAGGAAAAGGCAAATAAAAAACCCCAAGCATTATCTTAAATTCACTAGGATGAGTGATTAAAAAAAGAATGTGATGATTTGATTGGTAATGTTGCACATAGGCTCAGATGTTTGAACATTTGATCCCAGTTGGTGTCTTTTGGTAGGTTTTGGGGGTGTGGCCTTGCAAAAGGAAGTATGTCACTGAGGGTGGACTTCGAGGTTTCTAAAGACTTGAGTCATTTCCAGTGCTTTTTCTCTGCTTTATGCTTGAAGTTCAAGTTGTGAGCTCTCAGTAACCTGCTCCAGTCATCATGCTGACCTGCTGTGCCTTGCCATAATGGGCTCTAACTATTTGGAACTGTAAGCCAAAATAACTCTTCTCTAAGTTACTTTGGTCATGATGTTTTATCACAGCAACAGAAAAGTCACTAATATCACAGTCCAAAAATTAACAAGTATTGTCAAGAATGTACAAAACTTCAAAATCTTGTGTGTTGCTGGAGGCAATGAAAAGGGTGGAGTTCTTCTAGGACAAACCCTACTACTGTTGCAGAATGTTTGTTTACACTGTAAAGGTGTGTCTCCACCTAAGGTGCCTTCTGATTAGTTTAGTAAAGAGCTAAATGGTCAATAGTTATGCAGGAGAGAATAAACCAGACTTCCAGTGAGAGAGGGACTGAGAAAGAATCTGGGCATACAGGAAGTGCTAGGGAGACACTGAAGAAATCAGACATATAATACAGAGTAGAGATAACCACACCAAGTGATAGAATGTAAATTAATAAAAGAAGATTAATTTAAGTTATAAGAGCTAGTGGAACAAACCTAGGCAAATGTCCAAGCTTTTATAATTAATAAGAAGTTTCTGTGTCATTATTTGTGAGTTGGCAGCAACAACAAAAAAAAAAAAAAAAAAAAAAAAAAAAAAAAAAAAAAAAAAAAAAAAAAAAAAAAAAAAAAAAAAAAAAAAAAAAAAAAAAAAAAAAAAAAAAAAAAAAAAAAAAAAGACTTACTAAAGTCTAGGAGGTTTAAAAAGGTTAAAGCAGTGGCTGGAAAGGCTTGCTATTCTTGCAGAAGATCTTTGTTCAGTTCTCAGTATCCACATTGTGTGGCTCAGAATTGCTTGTAATTTTATCTCTAGGAGATCTATACCCTCTCTGGCTTCTGTGGGTATCCACGGAAGTGTTCATATATACTCTCTGTCACATATATATATATATATACACATAACTAAATACCAAAATAAATACTATATTTTTATTGTTAAAACAGGGTTGGGTTAATGGCTAAATGATTAAGAATGTATACTGTTCTTGCAGAGGACTCAAGTCTAAATTAGTTGCTCCAGGTGAAGAAAGACAGTGATATGAGAATCTCAGAAGCTCACCAGTTAGTCAGTCCAGACAAAACTGTGAGTTCCAGGGTCATGTTGACCTCTGACCTTCAGATTCACACATTCACACATACAAATCATAGCTGAATATTCTTAGCTTCATAATGATAATAGTCAAAAGGTAGAAACAACCCACCAAGGTACACAAAATAATAAACAAAGAAGCACATTTGGCACATCAACATTGCATTAGCTGAGTTCATGTGTCAATTTGACACAAGCTGGATTCCATGAGATTTAGCTGCATGGCATTTTCTTAATTAATGATCAATGGGGGAGGGATCAGCACATTGTGGGTAGTGCCATTCCTGGCTGATGATCCTGGATTCCTGAGCAAACCTGTGAAGTGAGCCAATAAGCAACACCCCTCCATGGCCTCTGCCTCCAGAATCCTTTGAGATACTATCTTGATTTCCTTCAGTGATGAAGTAATGTGGGAGTGTAAGTCAAACAAAACCTTCCCTCCCCAATTTGAGTTTTTGGTTATGGTGTTTTAACTATAGAAACCCTAAGACAAATACTATGGGATGTTGCTTGTCTATGAAGGGAATTGATGCTGCAGCCAGACAGAAAGACTGAAAACATTGTCTGTATGAAAAACATCTCCTTGGGGGCTGGAGAGATAGCTCAGCGGTTAAGAGCACTGACTGTTCTTCCAGAGGACCCGGGTTCGATTCCCAGCACCCACATGGCAGCTAACAACTGTCTATAGTTCCAGTTCCAGACAAACACCAAGGCAAATAAATAAAGTGTTTAAAAAAAAAAAAAGATTATTTAAAAAAAAAAAAGAAAAACATCTCCTTGTGGGAGCTTGCATGCTAAATGATTCAATTTAAACAAAATATCCCAAATTTCCATTGTACAGAGGAAGAAAGTCAATGCATAAGGCTGTGGTGGGGCAGAATGGCCAGTCAGAAGTCAGGGCCAATGGACTTAGATAAATGAGTAAAAGTGTTATAAATATGATTAGCATGACTGTTACAAATCTGTGACTCTACATAATAAAAAAAAGAAACAATTCTTTAGGTTACACCGATTTAGCTCCAGTCTGGATAGGACTTCAGGAGTATTGCCTTCTTTCTGTTTTACTTCCTCCCTAGGCAATGGAGGGAGGTGATAGTTTTCACCTGATGGGGCTGTAAAGACTGAAAGAGTAAATACAGATTAGCACAATGTCTAGAAATACAAATGAAAGCTACTTCGTTGTTTATCCCAGACACTGTACAAATATCTTACTCCAATATATGTTAAAGTGTCAAGGACAAGGTATTTGTACAGAATATATATACACATATATATGACAAAAGCGTTGAAGTTATCTTTTCCTTGGAATAATCTCTTATTTATTTGAGACATGGTTTGCTCTATCCTACCCTGCCTCGAGCTGTCGATGAACCTAGACCTTCAGTTTCTGATCCCCCTGTCTCTACCTCCCAATGCTGTAAGATTACAGGCCTGACTTAGATCCAGCTTTTCTTGTAGTAATTTTAAGTATACCATATTCAATACACTTTAAATGTTCGGTGTTATATTTATTTTGATAATTTACATCTTTTCATTTTTCCTCCTAATTGACGTTTATAAAAATTTTATTGGGAGTCAGGAAAGATAGTCCAATAATTAAGAGTACATGTTGCTTTTGCAGAGAACCCTAGTTTGGTTTCTAGCTTTCATGAGAGGTGGCTCATAGTTCAGGGTAACTCTGGGCTCCAGGAGATCTAATGCTTTCTAGCAGTCTCTTTGGGCATTGCACTCACATGAACAATTTACAAATAGAAAGAAAAATTTACAATTTCCTGTTGTGAGGTAGACTCCAGGAATATAGGTCAATCAGCAAAACCTGCTTAAAAACAAATGGAGAAGGTTAGGGGGAATCCAATTAAAATTTGAGTCGGTTATAGAAGTAACTTAATATTCATATAAACCTAATAAAGTTAGTAGCTCTATACTACTATAGCAGATACTATGGTGTCTATTTTGAACAAAACAGTAGCATGGAAGTCTGACCTAAGTCTGGCTCCTGAGACTTGTATTTATCTTCCTCCCCAACAAAATGTAAATAAAGCGCAGCAAGTTAAACTTTGCATAATTGAGTAGTAATACCTCACCACAGTAGTGAGGTGAGGCAGGCATACAAACAGTTAAATTCAGACCATGTAAATATATGCAAATTTCTGGGCTTTCTATTCTGGCATCCGTGTTTTTGCTTTCACCTCGAAAGTGTTTACCGTAGTTTGACCCAAAGGGTTTCCCGTCCCGGTCTCTAGACGCGCATGCTCAGAAGCCCGCTAACCTTTGGCGTTTACTTCCTGTTGCCTTGATAATGGCGGCTTGCGGCGTGGGGTTTTTGACCCGTTTGCCCCTGCATTTTCAGAGAAGGAACCGAGTCCAGCGCTCTATTTGCAGGCACCTCAGTCATCCAGGGACTGTAGCCGCGAGCTTCGGGAGCGAAGAGCAGCCTTCCGGGGGTGCAGAGACAGGTGACGGGGTTTGCTAAGGCGGGAGGAGGACAAGCGGCTCGGGCCATGAGGTCGGATGTCTATTAAGATCCTATTCTCATTGAACCTTTAGCTTGTCCTAAGAACTTGTGGATGTTTTTCGGAATTCTTAGAACAGCCTCGTGAGAAGTGTGCTGCATGTTGAAATAGTGATTGGATTGGGTTTAGTAGAAGCTGCTTCTGCTGACAATTTTTAACCCCAAAAATTCAAATAAGGATCCTGCTAAAGTCTCTTGTATGGTGGCTTAAGTTTGAGAGCATTTTCATATGCTCTTAGGGACACAAAGCAAAGCTATAGAGTAGAGCAAAAGGAATTATTATTACTCCTTTTTTTCCCATTTTCTTTCTCTGTGTGTGTGTGTGTTGTACATGTGTGTTTCTGGCAGCCTGTCTGGGCATGTGTTTGAGTGGAGGCACATGTGGGTAAGGGCATGTTGTTGATGTGGCAAACAATCAGTACTGCCCTTCCACCTTGTTCACTGAGGCAGGCAGGATCTCTCAATCAAACCCAGAGCCTGAAGAAGTGACTTGAGTCAGTAGTTGCTCTGGAAACGCTCTACCTATTACAGATGGTTCTCCATGCCTGGCTGGCATTTACTTTGGTTCTGGGGATCTGAATTGTGATCTTCAAACTTCTGTGGCAATCACTTACACCACTGAGCCATCTCCTCAGCTCTGTGACTCCGTTTTATAGATGAGAAGAAAAGAAGCGAGTTCAACTTTGAAATTCAAGCCTTTCCATCCATAAGGTGGCAAAACAGCAATCAAGGCCCCCTTCCCCTGACTCTGAGGTCATCCTCTTCCTTCACTGTAGACTTTGTTGCACATTTGGGTCATTAGGATAATATAACTGAATAAACATGCAGTGACTCTTTAGGGGCATAGCAAGTAACCTGATGATCCAAAGAGAAGAAACTTTAGCTATCATTAAGGTTAGAGGCCAACAAGAGATTCATGCTTCCAGTTTATACAGTCTTATACTGTTAACTTTTGTAGCAAGTGGTGGAACACCAATTTAGACTCAAAATAAAAATGAGAAGCAAGAATGTCTAAGGGGTAATTGCAACCAGATAAGTGGTGAGGTGGTCCAGGCAGAGGCTCTTGCATAGGAGGAGGTGAAAATGAGGACAGAGGAAGAACAGTCTGAAGGCTAAGCTCAAACTGACAGGAATCTACAGTAATCTCTGTCTTTAATATGGAAGAAGATAGTTTTCCAGACTGTTAAATAAATATTACATAACAATCCTATGAATTGCACTCCTTCATAGATACTGAGATGGGGGAATACAGAGGTGGAAGACAGTCTACCATGGAGTGTCAGAAGTCTTCACACACCTGAGCAAAGTTTGAAGGCTGAATGGAGGTTGGCCAGACAGAAAGTGAGCAGGTGGGCATTCCAACAGGGGATGAAAACCAGAAAGTCCTTAGTATGTGATGGTCTTGTGTGTACAGTGCCATATGTGAGAAGTGTGGGAGCAGAAGTGGAAGATACTGACATTGAGGACTTAGGCTGTGGCATTTAGACTTCAGTTTAGTGGTAGAGGAGACCATGTTGGCAATAGTGTGGAACACTGATCAAGGGGGACAAAACAGCACCTGAGAAGTTTTGGTGTCAGGCTGTTGTGGAGGCACAGTCTGAGATGAGTGTTGAAGATTGACAAGGAGAGCAGGACACATACGAAAGCGTGTTCTCAGCATCTAGTGCAGGAGGAGGAGCGATGTTCCTACTTGTCTGGTCATTCATTAAAAATGATGAGCGGGTCAAGACCAGAGTCTGGTGCACCATAAGGGACTTGGCTTTGAACTGGCTCATGGGGACAGTTTGGGATTCAGCAACTTGTACTGTCATTAACCCAAATCTTCCTCTTTCCCATGAAAATGTACTTTTCATACCCAGTTTATGTTGTAATGAGGATTGGACCCAGGGCTTGTACAAACGAGGCAAGTACTATACTAACTGAAGCACATCTCCAGCCATAGATTCTTTTTTAATTTTCCTGTGATAGAGTGCCTAAACCGTGGCAACTGGCTATTAATTGCTTGATCCAGATCAAGATGGAGAAACTCTTTACAGTAACTTATTAAAATGTTAAATGCCTTAAGACTTGTATTAATTTTCTTAGACTTGTAATTAGACTTGTATTAATTTTCTTTAGGCCTTTTAATATTATAGATTGTACAGTTTAGTATGTGTGTGTTTGTGGAAGTGTTGAATGAAGAGTTGCAGAGCTGTTTTCAGCATTACATCCTAAGTATTTCAAATCACAGTTTTAGTGATAGTCACAGAAAGCAGTAAAATAAGCCAAATGTGGCAGCACATACCTTTAATCCCAGCACTTGGGAGGCAGAGGCAGGAGCATCTCTGAGCTTGAGGTCAGGCTGATGTGTTATTACATAGTGAGGTCCAGGCAAACTAGGGCTATGGAGTGTCTTTTTTTTTTTTTTTTTTTTTTTTTTTTTTTTTTTTTTTTTTTTTTTTTTTTTTTTAATGTTAGATGAATAATGAAAGCAATCTGTCTTAGTAAAAAGAAGAGAGGACAAAAGGTGTAGCTAGGCTAAAAAGATGCCAAGTTTGATCACGTGAGTTTGGTCCCTAGAAGCTACATAGTGGAAGAATCGAGCTTATCCCAAAAGTTGTCATTTGACCTCCATATGTGTACAATGCATAAGCACATATGTGCACATGCAATAAATACATTTTTAAGTATATGATTAGGATAAAACAGTTTTAAAATCTCATGTTTAATGTTCATATGCTTTATCACATGTTTTAAATTTTATGCGTGTATTAGTAGAAATGTTTTTGTCTCATTTGTAGGCTCTGAAGACAAGACTCACAGAAGGAGATTTTCTGAGGTGCAGAAGGAGAGACGGGAGCAGGCTCTGCGGACTGTTTTGATACACTGCCCAAATAATGTCAATGAGAAAAAATTTCTCAAGTATCTGTCTCAGCATGGACCAATTAATAATCATTTCTTCTATGAGAGCTTTGTATGTATCTAAATATCTATCTAATTGGGTGGTTATGCTTTTGAAGGTAGCTGTTGCTTTTTGTATATGAACAAAGATCTCTTGATATTTTACCTGTTCCCTAGATTTTTTAATGAGGTTTTCTTTTTCTGTGTGTGAGAAGAGAGACCCATATTGGGGTATTTTAGAATTGTGCCTGGGATGTAGGTCAGTAATTAAGCAATGGTCTAGCATACTGGAGACTCTGGGTTCAATCCTTAGAGTTTCAACAACAAAGCATGCTGAGTTGTTAGTACCTTTTAATGAGTATCCCATAATCGGAAGACCTTAGAGCAGTGTTTTCCCTAACACTGCAACCCTTTAATACAGTTCCTTGTGCTGTTGCTACTTCATAACTAATTTTCTACTGTTATGAATCATAACATAAATATCTGGTATATAGGATACCTGATCACAACCCATGGTTTGAGAATGGCTGCCTAGAGTCTGGGTCTGTAGATACTAACAGAACAAGGGATCTGAGCTTTGCTCTGTGCTATCTGTCTAATCCTTTCAGGGCATGTAATGTTCCTTTTCTTAATTTACTTGTAATAAGTTTTGTTAGAAGCCTATCATTTATAAAATTTTAAATGTAGTATTTTGTGACAGTGTAATTGTTTTGATGCTGTGTTTATATGTTGAATATAACATTGTGAATATGTTTTTTCCTTTTTCTTATGCCTTTCATATAGGGTCTCTATGCTGTTGTAGAATTTTGCCAAAAAGACAGTGTAATCTCATTGCAGAATGGAACACATTTTCCAAATGAGAGCACAGAGCCTGCAATTCCACTTAGGTCACGTTTCTTAAATTTAAAGCTGAAGAATCCATCTAACCACATACCTGAACAGAGAAATAACCAGTTGCCCCCTTCAAGCAACAAACTCTTTGAATTACTGAATTATGCAGAAAGCGTAAGTTAACATGTATATTCCAGATATTTTAAATGTATTATTTGTACATTATAAAAGTTCTGAAACTCAGCTACATTATTGTTTAGTAGGTTCAGGGTTTAGTTTTACAAGGTGAAGAGAGGTAGAGGTGAATGATGATGATCGATGTTGGTGTTACCAAGGACAGCTTTCTGCTAAGAGTTAATAAGATGGAGTCTGTCGGATAGGTGTTGAGTTTAGTTTATGAGGTTATCTTGATAACTGCCATATGATCTTGAAATTCTTTTTTTTTTTTTTTAACTTTATTTATTTATTTTATTTATTTGCCTTGGTGTTTGCCTGGTACTGGAACTACAGACAGTTGTTAGCTGCCATGTGGGTGCTGGGAATTGAACCCGGGTCCTCTGGAAGAGCAGACAGTGCTCTTAACCGCTGAGCCATCTCTCCAGCCCCCGATCTTGAAATTCTTAAATGTTTTTCCTCCTGATTTCTTTCAGAACAATGAATTGCAGTGTTAAATGTCCTCACTACAAACCATTTTTGTATTTTGTATCCACAGTCTTTTTCGATGTACTTTAAAATAAGTATTTGCTTGCCTAATTTTTTTTAACAGATCCTAATTTTAGTAATGAGTGGAATTGACTTAGGAAATTGTTTCTCCTTGGGTGCTGGAAAGATGGCTGAGAGGTCCTGAGCACTTGCTGACAAGCTGGATCCCCAGCACCCGGGTCAAGTACTCAGAACCACTTGTAACTCTACAAGTCTGTCCTGTCTACTTAGTGCCATTGTGCCCCTTACCTGCTGGATAAACTGTATGCTATCCACGTTTGACCTTTTTGGACAATTCAGATAGTTCCTCTCTTTTTAATGTAATAATTAAGTGCCTACATTGTGTTCTATAAATGCTAAAGTATCTTACTTCTATTTTTTTTTAAAACTTTATTTATTTATTTGCCTTGGTGTTTGCCTGGAACTGGAACTACAGACAGTTGTTAGCTGCCACTTGGGTGCTGGGAATCGAACCCGGGTCCTCTGGAAGAGCAGACGGTGCTCTTAACCGCTGAGCCATCTCTCCAGCCCCCTTACTTCTATTTTTATATCTTTATTGTAGTGTTTTTATTCTGATTTATTATCAGACTTTTAGCTAGGTTTATGATCTTTACAAAGATTAACTTATTTATCTAAATGATGTTTTTTGGGTTGATTTTCCGATTTTTAAAATTTTGCTTGTAACCTACACATTTTCTTCACTTCATTGACTTGTTTTTTTAGTTAGTTCTCAGTTCCTTTACTTGCAGGGCTGTTTTCAAATAAGGGCATTGAAAGCTCTGATTTGTAGTTTAATATTCAACTCTAGTGCAGTTTTGGTGTCTTGATTATTTTAACCCTTAATATCCATCCTTCTTCTAAGGAGTCATTTATGAAACAGATGTGGGACCTTTTTTAAAGATTTATTTATTATGTATACAGTATACAGAAGAGGGCACCAGATGTCATCACAGATAGCTGTGAGCCACCTTGTGGTTGCTGGGAATTGAACTCAGGACCTCAGGAAGAACAGTCAGTCAGTGCTTTTAATCTCTGAGCCATCTCTCCAACCCCGATGTGGGACTTTTAATACTTGAATTCTAGTGTTTCTTGCCCTTTGATCCTGGCTTCTCTTTCAACTCTTACCTTTGTGTTTGTTTTGACCTCTTTTAGGGTGATTTCTGACTTTCTCTAAAACAGTACCTTATACTTACTGCTTACAAAGAATAGTTTAACCAAGTTGTATTTTGCTAGTGCTTTTAGTAATATTTTTATGAATCAACTTTTAAAGGTGAGGGGATGGATGGCTCCATGGAAAACTGCTCTCTATATAAGTGTGGGGATCCAGGTTTGCTTTGTGGCTTAGCCAAAGCTTAGCATTGTGGCACATGCCTGGAAATCCCAGGACTCAGAGGATAGTGTAGAGACAGGCAGATCTCTGCAGCTCCCTGCCAGCAAGTCTAGCTAAAACAGTGATCTCTAGGTAGATGGCAATTTTAGAAGACACCCGGTATTGACCTTTAGTTTCCTCATGAATGAAAGGGCAAAGCACCTGTGCACACTAATGTACCACATACCTCTACCCCCCACACACATATTTTTTTATCTACTTTTAAGACTGAAGAAAAAAAATAATTGTATTTTAAGTTAAATCTTGAAAGCTGTGAAAATGACATTATTTTACAAACTTAAACATGAGTGTATTTTGCTGCTTTCTTTGGCCAGCTAGATAGACGATCAGCTGAACACTCTTCTGAAGGCCTTCCAGCTCACGGAGGAGAATGTCCGACTTCGGTATCTCACCTGCTCTCTCATTGAGGACGTAGCTGCTGCATATTTTCCTGGCTGTGTAGTTCGGCCTTTTGGCTCCTCGGTGAACACATTTGGCAAATTAGGATGTGATTTGGACATGTTTTTAGATCTAGATGAGAGTAGAAGACTTGACATTCCCAAGGTAATAATTATCTTTGTACCACTATAAGAAATTAGAAGATTTAGGAAATCTTTGGACTAATAAAGTTTTAGCTATTATTTCTAACAGTATAGATGACCAAAGGATTAAGGCTATCTGCTAGGGATTATTGGAATTGTAAGGATTCCTTTGTGTTGGGCTAACATGGGCTCACTTACTGTGTTTCTCTACGTGTACAGTAAAGTTCTCTCCTTAAGCTTTGAAGTGCTGATGTTCATGTCTGTACACAGGGTTGTGTTTCAGATATTAGTAACTTTTAATTATACCAACTTGCTTCTTTTACATATTTTAATTTACCTGCTGTGTTAATTTACACAGTTCCTTATGCACAGTCCCTTATGTCCCACTTTTACCTTTGCCCATTACTGATGTGTTTTTCATCATCTGCATCTTCCAAAATTATTGTTTTATTTCTGTGTAGGGTGTATTGTTCTGATTACCTACATGTTCTCTTGCTTTTTATATTGTTCATCTGAGCTCACTTACACTTTGGTAATAGTCTTCCAGATCTCAGTGGGCTTACCTGAGTTCAGCTGTTAATCAATCAGTTCAGCTGTCTTTGTCTCTTGATGCTGAACCCAGTGACACACTCTAGTCATCACTTCCCAGCAGCCAGGCTGACTGTCAATCATCTCTGCCTGTGTTCTTTGTGTCATTGAAAGTAGTTACAAAACCTTAGAGAATTGTGATGTTGCCCTTTATGAATCTATCTGGTTCTACCTAAAAATGATCTGGGAAGCCTCTGCTTATCTAAAGAGCACACTCATATGGGCAGCACTCTACACACATGCATGGAACAGATTCACTGTCTGTCCCTGGCCTAGCCGTAGCCGTTCTTCACAGCTCTATTTCTCTCCCTCCAAGTCCACTGTGTGTGTGTGTGTGTGTATGTGTGTGTGTGTATGTGTGTGTGTGTGTGTGTGTGTTGTAGTGTCATCTGTACATCTTCCGCTTTCTTTGCATGTAAGAGAGCCTGGCTTTATTCTTCTACTATCTGTTCTGATTCTGGTCTGCCAGTTGGTGGCTTTTTTTTTTTTTTTAAATGGTTGATTTGTAATCAACCATCCTGGGATGAGTTGATTACAGATGTATTGTTATTATTTTTTTTTGTAATGGATAATGGTTTTCTTGGTTTGCTTTTTCATTGACCGTCTCTATAGAAGGAAGCCTTAACTTCCTCTTATTGATCTGCTCTTCTGCCTATATTCTCCTGACATTGTAGTTTATGGGTCCATTGATGTGCAATGGCTATGTGGAAAGGGTTGTATGTTCAGAGAATGTATGTAAGTGACTGTGTGTATTAGTATATTATGTACACACTCATCTGTGGTGCATGTTGATTATAGAAAGTCGGTGTTTTGCAAGTTAGTGCCTTGTATATGCAAAACTCCAAGGCTACCAAGCACCCTTGAGTCTGTTTTGCTATGATTGTATGTGTCTCTTTGTTGATTTGTTTGCCAGAAGTTATTAGACTTTTAAGTTCTAAATCATTCCTTCCCCAAAGTTAAAAAAAATTTTTTTCCAAAAATCTCCTCATAATTACTAATGTTTTTATATTCAGAATACAGGGAGTTTTTTGATGGAATTTCAAGTGAAAAATGTTCCCTCAGAAAGAATTGCAACCCAGAAGATCCTATCTGTAATAGGAGAGTGCCTTGACAATTTTGGCCCTGGCTGTGTGGGTGTTCAGAAAATACTAAATGCTCGATGTCCACTTGTGAGATTCTCCCATCAGGCTTCTGGATTTCAGTGTGATTTGACTACTAACAATAGGTATGACCTCATGAATGTATTCGCTTAAATGTGACTGTTCTTTGGTATTAGCTTAACTTTTCTTGTTTAGAAACAGTAGCTTGGAACTCTTTTAGACATACTTCAGTAAGTATAAAGTATGACCTACTAACACCTGTCTGTCTATCTGTCTATCTATCTATCTATCTATCTATCTATCTATCTATCTATCTATCTATCTATCTATTTTAATGTGAGCTTACTACATTGGATGTAGTGACACATACCTATAATCCAAGTTCTGGGGAGTCTAGAGTCAGGAGATTGTGTATTTGAGGCCTGCCTGGGCTACATGCCTGAGTTATATCAAAACTCAAATATTTTTTAAAAGGTGAAACAGATTATAAAGTAGTAAGTCTTTTTTTAGTGTTTTTGCTTAATATACTTTTTTGTATACTTCCAAACAAAATACTAGAATATTATTACAACGTTAATAGGACAGTGAGATCCATCCCTTCCTCCCATTAATTGTTTCATTTTTGTTTATAATATGTATGGGTATTTTACCTGCATGCACTATGTGTATCACATGTGTGCCTGATTCCTGGGGCCAGAAGAGGGTGTCAGGTCTAATGGGACTGGGGTTACAAATGGTTGTGAACCACCCTATGTGTGTTAGGAATTGATCCTGAGTCATCTGGAAAAGCAATCAGTGTTCTGAACCATCTCTCCAGCCCCAGTAATGTATTCCTACCTGTGTTTCCTAAAGTCTGAACAGTACCTATTTTATGTTAAAAAATAGAAGTACATCCTAGGTTTGACATCTGAGGATTTCTAGGCATTGTCTCTGATATACACTAATGCTCAGAGCAGCTTAAGGCTTTTAAGTTTCCCTAATGTAGTTGTACTGTATTATCTAGCTACCCAACAGCTTAGGAAAAAGTGGGCCAGATATAACAATTTCTTTTAGACTCTGAATACTTCTCCTGAGCTTACTCTAAATTAACGAGTCTGTTCCTTACTCTGGCACCTGTTATTTGTTAGATGAGGAATTATGACTGAGAATGGGTCTAGAAGTCCAGTTTAGAGCAGCTTGGGTCAGTTCACCATCAAGCCAGTGCTGAGTGCTTTTGGATTGCCCTCAAGTGGCACAGGACATAAAGTCATTGTGTTTTTAACCAAACTAAATAGAAAAATTAAGATACATACCATACTTCCTGTAGATTAATTTTCTTTATGTTATGTATGCAAAATAGGACATCTTTTTAATAATGTATTTGTTGAATTGAGATTGGTTTGTAATAACTGCTTTCTGAGGGTTTCTGTATCCTAATGCTTCCTTACATCAGAGAGCTCACATGACTTGACTTATTTTTCAGCCAAATTTAATTTCATTTAAATATGTAAAACCCTTCATAGCTGTTGTCTTGAAACTCCAGTTTAAATGGATGTTACATGATGGTTCTTATGCCCTCTGTTGGTTCTTTGAAAAATTACATGACACTATTTGATCAGTGGAAACTTAATTTTAAAATATTTCTGATTAATAATTTTTGAATTTTCATTTTGACTGAGATTTATTAAAAATAGATTTTAAAATCTGATCTTTGTCCTTTCCTTTTGGATGTAAGGTGCTTTGCCCAGGCTGGTCTCTAAGCCCTGGGCTTAAACTGTTCCCCCTCCCCCCTCAGCCTGAATAGCTGAAAGCACAGGCATGTACCACCATACCATGCATGGCTCTGGGGTGTGATTTCTAACAAGTGCCTTAGCCTCAAGCTGTTTTTGTTTTTATACATTGGGCTTGAATCATTTTGGCTGTTTCACAATTAAGAATCTCTCTTCACTGATACATTACATCCAGTTTCCCCTCCCTCCACTCCTCCCTGTCTCTTCCCTCAATCTCCTCTTTCCCCCAGATTTATTCCTCCATTTCCCTTCAGAAAAGAGCAGGCCTCCCGGGGATATCCGCCAAACATGGCATGACAAGCTATAGTAAGACTTAGGCACATACCCTCATATCAAGGCTGGACAGAGCAACACAGTAGGAGGAAGAGGGTCCCAGGAATAGGCAGAAGAGTCAGAGACAGTCCCCACACAGGAGCACCCAGCTATACAACCATGAACATGTATTCAAATAGCTGAAGCCTCTCACTCAGTTGACCCAGTCTGAGATGAGGCTGAAAGGGAATTTAGCAGCTTCAGCTGTGGACGTGATCCATACAGGCTCCTAATTATTGAGTCAGTCTCTTACTGTGAGCCTTATGAGCCCTGTCTTAGTTGAGTTTGTGGGCTGGGTTCTTGTGGTGTCCTCAACCCCTCTGCTCCTACAATCCTTCATTCCCTTTCTTCCATGGAGTTCCCGGGCTGTGCCTCATGTGTGGCTGTGGGGTTTTGCTTCTGCTTCATCAGTTGCTGGATGAAGCCTCTGACAGTTGGGCTAGGCTCCAGTATATGAGTATAGCAGTAGAGTGTCATTAGGATTCATGTCATTGACTCGGGAGGGCAGGGCTGGGGGCACTCATGTTTGGTTCTATCCTAAATCTCTGGGCTGTCCAGCTTTTGTTCCTTGGCCATTCAGCAGTGTCAGGCATGGGGCTCCTTTTGTGATGTGGGTCTCAAGTTGGACCTGTCATTAGTTGGCCACCATTACCCCAGCACATTTTAGAGGCAGGGGAGATTATAGATGGAACGTTTTGTAGCTGGGTTGATGTCCCAAGTCTCACCACTGGAAGCCTTACCTAGTTACAGAAAATGGCTGGTTCAGGCCCTGTATCCCCCATTACTAGGGTCACTGTTATAGATTCCAGGGAGTTTCCATTGCACCAGGTTTCCACATTGCCCATGAAATGCCCCCCATGCCTGTCATCTCTCCCAGGACCTACCCAGGCCTGATCCCTTCACAGTTAAGAATTTCAGGAAAATACTTGTATGATCACATGAGTAGAATGTTTTCCTGTGTAGAACAATTTTGTTTGCAAAGGACTGGATAAGTAAGATGTAAAGCTTCAGTGTAGAAACATTTCCCAGTGTTCCTTGTCTACAATGTCAATTATGAGAAACCCTTAGGCATAATGCTTTGGTTTAATTATGGTGTTCAAAATATAAACAAAAGGCAGTGAGACACTTAGATCTGTTCCAAGTTGTGACTTTTATTTGACTTTTGTATCCTAACTCAAGATTTGAAGTTTTCTTTTTTCCTTCCTTCCTTCTTTCTTTTCTTTTCTTTTCTTTTTTTTTTTTTTTACACTTTTCTGCTTTGAAGTATTGCTTTGAAAAGTTCCGAGCTCCTTTATATATACGGCTCCCTGGATCCGAGAGTAAGAGCATTGGTGTTCAGTGTGCGATGCTGGGCTCGAGCACATTCGTTAACAAGCAATATTCCTGGTGCGTGGATTACAAACTTCTCCCTAACAGTGATGGTCATCTTTTTCCTCCAGAGAAGATCGCCACCCATTCTTCCAACTCTGGATTCCCTAAAATCTCTAGCAGGTAAGACTAAAAGTGGCCTTCTTCCTTTTGACATTGATGGACATTTACCATGTATAATCAAAGCACCTATATTTGTCAATTTGTCATGACATTTACTCCTTGATTTTTAAATCTAAAAAGAAATGGATGTAAATTTTAATACTGAATCTAAATTTTAAGTAGTGTGTGTGTGTGTGTGTGTGTGTGTATACGTGTATGTGTATGCGTGTGTTCACCGGTAGTCGTAAGAACTGGTGCTATCTAGCTAGGCCTTTGGAATTGAGAGTTGTGACTTATATTGTTGATTGCCAAGTGCCTTACCATAGCTATCAAATAGCTGAAGTCTGAGATGAGGCTGAAAAGGAATTTAGCAGCTCCAGCTGTGGATGTGATCACAGTCCCCAGGCTTCCCAGATTTGATTTTCTGCAGACAGCACTGGGGTCCTGATGGTGTAGTAAAGATTCTCAATGTAGATGTATTTGAGTTTACAGTCATTTCTAGGTATGTAGTGTTTTAAATTCAGTATGCTATTTGTGTTATAAATAAATTGAAATTTGAATGGCTTGCTGGGGGTGATAGAAAATATCATTCTAGGGGCACACATATAGAAAGTATGTACATATAGTTGTCCCATTGTACATGTTGCTCTAAGATAATTCTTAAATGTATATGAGTCTTTGTTTAATCCTGAAAGGAGATGTATTCCTATATAATGTGTTGTGAACTAATTGTTAATATTTAAAACCATTTATTGTCTAAGCTAGTGTCTTCTGGTAGTCCTCCTTATGTATTCCCATGCCCACCCATACTGTGATTGTTCTCATAATATTTTAACCTTTCCTGGAAAAACTGCTAATGTTAGTGTAGTTTGCAGTTGAGCTAAGAAAAGGCTGACTTAGTGGATTACCAGAGTCAGAAGGGTGAGTGGCACTTGGTCTCCATCAGAAACAGAAGGCGGCAGCCATGCCTGTGGGACCCGCCTCCCTGCAGTCCTTCATTTACTATTTAGTGATCGGATAAACCGTCTCCAATAGCTAACAAACTAAAAAGAGAAGACACGTGACCAACGTGAAGGGAGATTTTCATCAATGAACAATTTCTAAACAGCCTTTCTTATTCTACTCCTGCTGGGTACACTAATGTTTTAACATTGAGAAATCATTATAGAAAAATCGTGCAGTTCATGGGATTTGGAAGCTGAAAAAAATAACTGATACTAGTTTGTGTTAGAGGTGAATGCTACTGAGCATACCATTATTCTGTTCCAGGCTCAGAGTTCTCAGGCTGAGTCAGGCCTGCCCTGGCCTCCCACAGCCCCATGGGCGGGCTCCCCTGATATCGCTCCCCCAGTCCTTTCCTTACCCTTAGCTCTGTAGTGCTATCGGGGCTTTTTATAGACACGCGTCTGTGGTGATACATTGTATACTTAATAAAATAGTCTGGAGTATCAGAGGACAGAGCCATCTCTCCAGCCTTTTTGTTTTGTTTTTGAGACAGTTTTCTGTGTAAAAGTCCTGGCTGTCCTGAAACTTGTTTTTTAGACCAGGCTGGCCTGAAAAAAAGAAAAAAAGACAGATTTTAAGGAACCTTATTTGTTATCTCTTTGTAGATTTTTTGCTGGGGATTCTAGACATCTGCAGTCATTCAGATTGTCTGCTGTAGAATAGATACCATTATGGGTTGGAGTGGAAGACGGTAATCACAGGGTAATGGTCTGTATTCCTAGACGGGGGCAGTCTGGTGACAGCAAGCCTGTGGTCAAAATGCAGTCAGGGTAGTTCAGTAGAGGACAGCTTGAATTAGGACACATTCAGACAGGAGGCTGCTGCAGCTTACATCTGTGAGGTTAGAGTTTGCTTCTGAGAATCATTGTATATTGAGATATGGATGAGGGTAGGTAGAGATCCCATGGAGCCTATGGGCTTAGCAGAGTAAAGGCATGACTCCATCTCAAGATACAGTGCGTGGGTAGCCTCCTGTAAGCCTCTTAGAACAACTGGTTTGTGTCACCGGATCAAAGCATAAGACAGTGGGAAGGATGGAAAAGGAAGTCGGTTGCCAATTAAGAATGGACGTTCTGGGGGCTGGAGAGATGGCTCAGTGGTTAAGAGCGCCGTCTGCTCTTCCAGAGGACCAGGGTTCGATCCCAGCACCCACATGGCAGCTAACAACTGTCTGTAGTTCCAGTTCCAGGCAAACACCAAGGCAAATAAATAAATAAAAGAATGGACGTCCTGCAGTTTTCATTTTTAACTAGAAAACTGATTAGTTCAAAAGATGGATTAGAAACTTTGAGTTACCAGGAGTTAATTTTGGTATAATGAAGAAAATGTAGCATTAGGAGTTTTGAAATCTGTGAACTAACTTCATGTAACATGACTAATAGTAGGACATTAGTATTTACCTATGTTAACACATAGATTCCTGTTCTGAAGTAGGAAGTACTTTACACTGTGAAACTCTGTGTCTGTGTATTTAAGATGCTGAAGACAGATGTATTGTAGACGGGCACAATTGTACATTTATCCGGGACTTGAATAAAATTAAACCTTCGGGAAACACAGAAACATTAGGTAAGCCTTTTCCCTTTCTTCCTGTCCCTTTCTGGAACAAGACAGGTTTTCTGACAGATGTTCTTATTTTCTTTATCTTGTTTTCTTGCAGAGTTACTACTGAAGGAATTTTTTGAGTATTTTGGCAATTTCGCTTTCAAAAAAAATTCCATAAATATTCGACAGGTAAAGAATTTGTTGTAAACTAGCTGTCTGCTGTACCAGTGTTTTAATTAGACTCATTTTTAAAGTACTCTAAAGAGTGCTCAGGTCTGAGTAACAGTCAGGAGATGGAACTGAAATGGGTTGTGGCACTTGACTGAGCTCTGTCATCTGCTGTTGTCACAGTGCGTGGTCTCTTCTTGGTGCTATGACTGTGTCCTTTAAGATGTAGAATAATATCATCAGGGTTATATAAAGTTGTTTAAAATGAAGATGTGCTCAGTGGAACACTGTATTTTATTTTTGAGACAAATTTTGCTGTGTACATCCAATTGGCTTTGGGCTTGGGATAGTTTTGCCTCGGCATTCCAGTGTTTGGGTCACAGGTGTGTGCTGGCCTATGGAAGTCCTGAGGATGGAGGACTGTACTGCTTCCCCCGCTTTCAGCTGTTGAGGCCTCATTTAGCACATGCTACTTTATAAAGATTGACTTTTTTATACTTTCTCCCCTCCTTCCCTCTATGTCCTTCTCTTTTTTAAGTAGTTGTATTATGTAAAGGGGATTTTTTTTATTATTGATCTAGTCCAGATACCCATCACCTGAACATTGACATCATTCATAGACCATAAACCTAAGTAATTTTCTTCAAAGAATACCTGTAAACTTTGTAGGAAAAAGAAAAAGCTGATTATATATGCACTTAATCGAATGCATATGTAGCCAAGACCCTTGGGAAAGGAGTTTTTTTGCTCTCTAACTGGCCTTGTATGTCCCTTCTTCCATGTGTGTCTTCTGTTGTCTTTAGGGAAGGGAGCAGAACAAGCCTGATTCCTCTCCTCTGTACATCCAGAACCCTTTTGAAACGTCTCTCAACATAAGCAAGAATGTGAGTCAGAGTCAGCTGCAGAAATTTGTGGATTTGGCCAGAGACAGTGCCTGGATCTTGGAACAGGAAGATAAGGGTCAGCCTTCCCCTTCAAGTAAGCAGCCTTGGGGGCTGGCCACCCTCTTGCTACCACCTGGGGCAGTTCACACACCTCTCTCTAAGAAGAAGGCAAAGCCAGTGAGTGAAAAAGTCAAAAGCTTGTTAGCATCTATAAAAAGTAACAGTACAGACAGTCCCAAGGGCACCCATGGAAAGAGAGCAATGAGTACAGAGGCATGATGGCAACCACCTTGGACTCCTGGGAGAGCGGCCATGAAACTAGCAGGCCTTAGCTCTTGTGTGCTGTCATTTGTTACCGTCTCATCACCCTTTCCTGATCTGAAGTTCTGGATATTCCTTTTCAATCAGGAGGAGTTTTATTAACTCATCAATGGCAAAGAATATGTAAGACATTTGAACTCTGCAGAGTGAATGTTAAAATCAGTTTTATTAGTAAAACAGTTAATATTTCTGTCAGTCCCTAGTTGGAAATCATTTCACAACACTTCTTCATGTATAGGTGATGAATGCAATAAAGCTCCAAAATTTGATAACACTCTTTAATACCTATTTTTTGTTTTTCAACTAAAGTTCTCTTATTAGGTGTTTGTGTGGTGATATATTTAATAAACCAGTCTGGAATATCAGAGGACAGAACCATCTTCTCTTCCAGCCTCCCCCACCCCTGCAAGACAGGGTTTCTCTGTATAATAGTCCCAGCTGTCCTGGAACTCACTCTGTAGACCAGGCTGGCCTCGAACTCACAGAGATCGGACTGCCTCTGCTTCCCAAGTGCTGAAACTGATGGTATGTGTACCACTGCCTGGCTTCCAAATCTGGTAACATTCTGTTTACCACCGCAGTTAATCTCTACAAAAAGTCTGTAGAAGTTTCTTTTGGGCCTTGAAGTACTTTTGTAAAGGATTCAGTTTTCTTTCTTATTTTTCAATTCTATCTCATGCATTCAAGGCTATCATTTGTTATAAATCCAGGATGTGATTTTGGTACATAAGCATATTCTCCCTCCCCACAAAGTTGGTCTTGGGAGATTTCTAAGCCTCTATCTCTGCTTCCTTGTTCTATTGTTTTAGCCTCCTCCTTCCACCACATCTTTCCACTATAAAAGTGGCCTGGCCTCCAAAACAGCAGTAACCATATATAACCAGTCATTGAGGATAACTTAGTTGTATGTTGACCAGGAATTTAACATTTGTTTTACAAATGGTGAGTACATACCATATATGACTTTCTTGACTATCCTTAATTCTAACATTTGTACTGGAGCCCAACTAATTTCTGTACATTTGTATCATTTTGCGATTTCTTTTTTTTTTTTTCCTTCTTTATTTTGTGCGATTTCTTTAAAGTTACTGGATATACTAATATTGACTGTTTGAAAGCCTTAGGCTGTTTTTGTGTAATCTTATAAGACAATGTTGAGATTGTTTTTTTAAATTTCTCTGTTTGGGTTTGAATATCTTTGTGTTCTCTCATAACAGGCTTTTCTAAGACTTTCTTCTTGGCATTCACATTTACTGACTTTTTAATGATAAAACAAGTAAACAAATAATATTCATAATAAACATTATGATGATAATCCCATCTATATTATTTATCTTTTCCTTTACTGATTCCAGTTTCAGATCGTCTAGTGTAATCTCAAAGACCAACTACCTTTCATTGCCTTAAACAAATTGTCCTTTTTTAAGAAAACTCAATTTTCTCACCAAACTTGTCAGTGATGATTCAGATGAGTGTGAAGCAGAGCAGCTACCTAGTGTGGTAGCAGCCCAAGGAGGGAGTTCAGAAAGAAGAAAGAAAAAACCACCAGGTGAGGGAGATCTCTATGTGAAAAACCCAGATGAATGTGGAGAAGGAACACATGTGGCTGGCCCTATGTAAACCTGAAGGCTAACTCAGAACAGAAAGCTTAGCCAACTGGTAATTGCTCCTTTGGTCACGTGTTGCTCTGGTTGGCAAGTGGCTTTTTTTGTGAATTTGTGCCCCAAATATTGCACAAATTCTAGTTAGTGTTTTGTGAAAACCTAGAGCTAGATATTAGGGAAAAGCTGGAATAAGAGAGAGAGGAAACAGACCACAGTCAATTCTCACTCACCCAACTTCTCAAGCTGAACAGGGTAAAAGCTATCTTCAAGAGTCCTCTGCTGGCTCCTCCTGCCTTAAATATCTTCTTCCCTCAGTTGTTTCTCTTCTGGGTTCAACTTTGTATCATAATACTAGAGTTGGGAATTAAAGGTGTGAGCTACTACTGTTTGGCTGTTGGGCCTTGAATTCACAGGAATACAGGAAGATCTCTGTCTCCTTAGTAATGGGATTAAAAACCTGAATCACTCACTACTTTGTCATCCCTGTGCTGGGATTAAAGGTGTGAGTTACCACTCTCTGACCTTCATGGCTTGCCTGGGTGATTCTGTTCTCTGACATTCCAGGCTGATTTTATGAAATATATCACCACAGTTTTGTAGGGCTCTGAGTAGACTGTCTCTAGTGTTCTTTCCCTGCCCTCCCAGCCCCCCCTCTTGTTTCCTTCTCCCACAAGTCATCTGTTAAGTTTTGCTTCATATATGACTGAGTGCTCTGCTACTCACTCTCCATAAGGCTTTCCCTGCAGAAGTCCCCAAAGTTTCATGATCTGTATTCCTACATGTTCTTCATACACATCAAAAGTGACTCCTGAGATCCACACAAGAGAGGGGGGAAAATGTATAGTTGTGTCTTTCTGGGTCTGGCATCCTTCATCAGACCAAGTCTCTTGTTAAAAGTTAAACATGTTAGTTCTGTTTTTCTGAACTATCTCTATAACATAAAGTACAGACACTTAGTCACCGAATCAATGTTAGTCAGATATGTAAATTATGGATATATTGTACTTTAAGATGTATTTTGTTTTAAAATCATTTTTATTTTTAAAAATAAAACCCTATTTCTACTGAAATGTGATAACAGTATTTCTATTATTTCTTCATTTCTCTTTTTGAAATTCTCCTTGTAAGAAATCAATACATACACAAAGTTAAATATTTTATATTGTATTCTGTATAGTAGCTTTCTTTGTAAGATACAGATGGTGTAGAGCTTAAAAATGGCTCCATGGCAGGTTGTTGTCCTTGGCTGAGGTTTTTATAACTACAGAATGGGAGTTGTAATAGTGTCCACTGCTCTAAGATGCATAGCTGTGGTACAAGGAAGATGTTGGTCAAAGCCAGGCACACAGTGTTACAGGCTGAGCTGCTGACATCCCAAATGGAACAGATAGAACTCCATTGGCTTTGGTGTGTGTGAGCCTAATGACAAGTCTTCGAGGCAGGACCAGGTGCAAGCGCCACATTCACTTTTGTTCTCTATGATCTGTGGACAGGTAGCCTGCTGGCAATTTATTATTAATAATTTTATCCATGAAACTTTCACAGTGTGGCATTTTTCACTCATGGAGTCTTGTAATCCCCAGAAATCCCCAGAATTTTAGCACTTTATGGGCTTTCGGATTATTTGAGATTAGGGATGCTCACCCTGCACATAGCAATGCTGCTGCTCTCTTGACTTTAGGGACATTGGCACCCAGAGACTTGAGTGTTAGGCAAGCACTCCACCTCAAGTTAAGTCCTGGCTCCTGGCTGCTGCTCTTCCAGAGTTCACAGTCTATAATTATTTTTCCTGCTACTCAAAATTCAAACATGGAGCTTGTAGTGATTTTAAACTTTTAAAGTTTTAGAACAGAATTGTAATTCTCTTGGGATATTTTGAGGAAGTCAGCAACAGTAGGCTTCGAATCTGCTCACAGGGTTACTCTTGACACTCAAGCCCTATGTAGGCAAGCAGCGGTTTTCTTCCAGTGGTACTCAGCCAAAGCTGCTTTCATTTGCTCTTGAAGCTCATTTTGCTGAGCTAGAGCTTGATGGTGATTTTTAAAGCAACTCTTTGTTATTTGTTCAGACAATTTCTTCAGTGTTGATTTTAAATTTAAAGTATTAAAGGGAATTCTCAGCCAAAAAATTACAAATGGCTGAAAGGCACATGAAAAAGTGATCAACATCTTTAGCCATCAGGGAAATGCAAATCAAAACAAATTTGAGATACCACCTTACACCTGTGTATCTTACAGGTATAAGGTTGGCTAAAATAAAAGACACAGATGACAGTCTATGCTGGAGAGGTTGCAGAGCAAGGGGAACACTCCTCCATTGTTTGTGGGAGTGTAAACTTGTTCAGCCACTCTGGAATGCAATATGGTGGTTTCTCAGAAAACTGGGAATCAATCTCTCCAAGGATTCAGCAATACCACTTCTGGGTGTATACCCTAAAGACGCACATTCACACTCCAAATGCATTAGCTCAACTATGTTCATAGCAGCAGCATTCATGATAGCAAGAACCTGGAAACAACCTAGATGCCCCACAACTGAAGAATGGATTAACAAACTGTGGTACATCTACACAATGGAGTACTAAGCAGTAAGAAAAAATGATAATTCTAAAATTTGCAGGCAAATGAGTGGATATGGAGAATATCCTCCTGAGCAAGGTATCACAATCCCAGAAAGGGAAGCAAAGGATGTACTCACTCATTAGTGAACTTTAAAAAAAAAAAAAAAAAAAAAAAAAAGATGTCATTGTATACAAGAGCTCAAGGCTAGAACATAGCTAAATGGCACAGTGCCTCACTTCTGCATTGATGGCCTCTGGCAGGGGTGTGGGTGAGGAAAGACTTGTTTTCTCTTTTTTTTTTATTTTTTTATTTTTTTTTAAAAATGACTTTATTTATTTATTTGCCTTGGTGTTTGCCTGGAACTGGGAACTGGAACTACAGACAGTTGTTAGCCACCATGTGGATGCTGGGAATTGAACTCAGGTCCTCTGGAAGAACAGTGCTCTTAACCACTGAGCCATCTCTCCAGCCCCCAGACTTGTTTTCTTTAAGGGTCTGCCACAGGTAGTTTAATTATGCTCTAGTAAGTAAATAAGCAACATGAATGGATGTTTTATGTAAATGGGAGATCATAAGAGTGGGTATGAATCTGAGAGCCCTGATAACTGAGTTTGATGGTGTTCATGATGCAAAATAATATATAAAAAAGAAAAAAATAAATTTAAAGTATTTAAGCACATAAGGTGTATATATATGTTAGTATTTTAGATTTTCTATTCTCTTTTATAGTGATACTGATAGTCTTTTTACATTAAGATGTAATTATGTGATGAATCTTAATGTACAAATTCCATTTTTGAGACAGGGTCCATGTATCTCTGTCTGGCTTTGAACTCACTATGTAGCAGGGAATGACTTTGAATTCCTGCCTCTGTCGCCCAAGTGCTAGAATTACAGGTATAAGCCCCATACCTGAAAATTTTAATATACAATTTTTTTGAAATTTGTGGTACATTCCTGTTACTGCAAAGTGGTGTTTTGTGGGAGGGGCTGGTTGCTGCTGCTGTTGTTTTATGTTTTTTCTTTTTGATACCTGGACAATTGATGCCTAGATCTTTGCACATTCCATTTAGTCTGAAAGTCTACCATTGAGCTGTATCCAAGTCCCATAATAAATAGTTTCAAACTGTATTTAACTGAATATAGATTATAGATTACTTTTAGTATATCAGTATATTGTAGCCCCATTGTGTGTGTGTGTGTATTTGTACATGGCAGCCAGGTTGACCGTGAGTATCTTCAGTCACTCTCCTCTTGGTTTTTTCACCAGTTTGATGTACTAAACTGGGCCAGCCAACCCTGGGGATCCTGTCTGTCTCCTTAACACTGGGGTTGCAGATGCACATTGCCATATCCACTTATGTATGAGTGCTGGGGATCAAACTCAGGTCTTTGTTTCCTCTGCTGACTGAGCCATTTCCTCAGCCCACTGCCAAAAATTTTACTAATTTTATTTTATGATAAGAATATGTCAGTGGGGCTGAAGAGATGGCTCAGAGGTTAAGAGCACTGACTTCTTTCAGAGGTCCTGAGTTCAATTCACGGCAACCACATGGTGTCTCACAACCATCTATGATAACATCTGGTGCCCTCTTCTGGCACACAGGCACAGAGGAGACAGAATGTTGTATACATAATAAATAAAATCTTTTTTTAAAAAAAAAATCAGCGATTTGACATTAATCTTACTGAATTGAAACTAATTACGGGGATAAGGTTAAAGTTCTGCTCTTTCCTAGGTGTGGGAGGCTTTCATTGTGTATTTTTTTTCCTACCTTGGTTTTATTGAGCATATGAAAATAACTTTGATAGATTACCTAGAACAAATTGATTTGAGCTCTGCCTTGCTCAAGGTTCTGTAGCCCAACAAAATAATCCTTGAGGTTATTTATTGCCCAGCTTTAGTCCAGATAATTTTGATACTCAGTCAGAATTGGTCTGAGGAATGAGAAGTAGCCCAAGGCAGTCTGGGAAAACAATTGACGTGTCCTGCAGTGGTCATATGTGGGAGACAGGCAAGGCGGGACAGTTGGGGAAGAATGTCCTTGCTGTTGTCTTTTGTGTTCACCTCTCCTCACTGTCCACTGTAGGCCGGGAAAGGACAGGATTGGATTTTTCTAGGTCCTCTGTGTTCCTAGGATTTCACAGCCTTAGTGTGGCAGGAGGGGAAGGCTGCATGTGCATTTCCGAAGCCTGGGGAAGGTGCAGCCATGCAGAGGCAGTGCTCCACTGGGCTCTCTGCTCCCCAGGTTGGCATCAGATGGTGACTAGCTGTCTCCATGTCTTTATTCAGTCTCTGATAACTGGTAATAGATCATTCAAAATGCTATAGATAGCGTTTCTGTCTAACATGATTAGATCACCTAGGGTAGTTCTTGTAGAGATAGTGGGTAGACAGGGAGGAACAAAAGAATGGGAGTCCAAAAGAGAAAATGTTGGAAGTCCTAGTGGTCTATATTACTGCTGAGAGTTAAAGTTGAGCAAGCTGTTTGTGCTGGTTTTTTTTTTTTTTTTTTTTTTTTTTTTTTTTTTTTTTTTTTTTTTTTTTTTTTTTTTTTTTTTTTTTTTTTTTTTTTTTTTTTTTTTTTTTTTTTTTTTTTTTTTTTTTTTTTCCAAATTGACACAAACCTAGATAAATCTGGGAAGAGAGGTCCTTAATGGAGAAAATGCCTCTGTAAAATTGGCTTGTAAGCAGATCTGTCAGATATTTTCTTGATTAATTATTGATGTGGAATGGCCCAGTCCAGTGACTGGGCAGTGCCACCCTGTGCCAGTGGTCCTGGGTGGTAGAAAAAAGCAGGCTGAAGACATAAGGAGCAAGCCAGTAAGTAGCAGCATTCCTGACTTGTGCTTCCATCTGCCTCCAGGGTCCTGTTTTAGTTCCTGCCCTGGCTTCTCCCAGTGATAGAGACTGCCTGAAAGGAAAGATGAAATAAGCCTTTCTTCCCCAAATTGACCTTGGCTATTGTTTGTCTCTAAGAGCCACGCCCTCTGAGCTCTGACGCCAAGTCCCCTTTAAAGCAAGGTTCCTAAGTGCATCTCTCTTTCCCTTTGTCTTTTCTTGGGAGCTCCCCATTTCTCTCTCCTTCCTTCTTCCTTTCTCTTTCTCTTTCTTCTTGCCTTCTCTGTGTTATAATCATAGCCTTTCTGTTAATCATAACCATATCTATCGGACAATAAAGCTCTTTTCTACATAGAAACAGCATTAAGAGTCTTCTGTTATCCGCTGCTGCCTTCTGCCACATTCTGTGTTCCCGCATGCGTCCATAGAAACCCGCTACCAGATAACCAGGTATATGCGAACCATGCCAAAATACTCACCTAACCCTAACCCTAATGGTCATGGTGTTTATTTGAGCAGTAGAAGCCATGACTAGGTCTTGGAGACTGCCGATCACAAGAGGATATTTTCCATGGTAACAGTTTTGTACCAGGGCATGACTAGTGTTTTCAGCTTATCATTAGTTCTCACTAACTAGTCATAATAGCAAAGTGAATGGCAGAGTAGATGAAGTTTGGCCCTTTGGTTTTGCATGAATCTTTTCTCCATGTTTTGTTGAAAAGGAAAGCTGTGGGAGTCCCTTGACAGGAAGTGCAGGGTCTTAGGATTTCACATAAAGCTCTGTTCTCCTTGTAATACATACTTGGAAGAGGATAAAACATCTAGAAATAATTTTTCACCTTGTTGTGGCATTGAGATGTTTATTTGAAATGCTTAGAAGGCTTATTTTGGTTTCCACGCTGAATCTAGCTATTTGCAGATACAGATTGCAGATATGAACATGACAGTGATGCTCAGGAATTCCCATGGAACATCTCCCAGAAAATGTCTGCTGCAGACAGAATCCTTGATCTGTAGTATCTGTGGTACAGGATACATAACCCCCTCTATTTTTCAAAATGCCCTTTGCCTTTTAAATGTGATGCTACATCTCTATGGTATATCCACCTACCTTTATATATTCACTGGCACCAAAGCTGCTTTAAAAACAAAATTTGTTGGTTTTTTAAAAAATTATGTTCATTAGATGAGTGTATGTTAAAACATTTTCCTCCTGCAAACAACAAAGTTTCTGAGCTCTCAGAATGTGCTGCTGAGGTGTATTTTAAAAAGAGTGTCAGGGTGGTGGATGACTCAGGAGGTAAAGAATCCCAGCCCCAATAAAGGTGCTGCAACCTTGGGGGGAGGGGCAGACACAGGCAGATCCTGGGAACTTGGGGCCAGCCAGTCTAGCTGAAGAGCTTCAGGTCCAATGAGGGATCCTATCTGAAGGGAATAAGGAGATCAGTAGAGGAAGACAGTGACATTGACCTCTGGCCTGCATACGGGCTGTGCATCCACACCCTTATGCACACACACAAAACTTTAAAAGAAATGAAGTCACATACTTGAGAGGTAGGAGCGGGTGCACAATTCTGCAGCCCCAGCTCTTGGGAGGCAGAGGTGGGAGGAGTGAGAAATTCAAAGCCAACCAGGATTTCATGGAGACCCTGGCTCAAAAACCAACAAAAGTGTCAGCTGCAACTTGACACTCCAAACATACTGCGATGGATGTGCTGCATACAGGTGGGACGTCATATCAGTGCTTTGAAAGCTTTTGCTGAAGAACATTTCTGGTTTTGAATTTTAGATTAACGATGTTCAGTTGGTAAAATCTCTGTTGTCATCCCCATCTGAGAAACTGAAATCTGAAGCACTCTGGTCCCAAGCATTTTAGATTAGAGTTACCCAACCAGTGCCAAACCTGGAGTTCATAGAGTCTAAACTAATGAAACTCTAGATTGTTGTTTTGTCTGACTTTCTTTGGAAGTATGCAATGTTGAAAATTTATCGTAATGGATGCTGTTGAATCAAATGAAGCAATTTAATGAAAACATTACAGATCTGGGGTGCATTGTGTTCCCTGCCACCAACACATTTAATGTGCGAACTGGTTAGGTCCAATTAGGAAGCTTCTTCTGGGACAGTTCCTGGTACTTGGCACAGAGGAATGCAGCTGGGTTTTCATTAAACTTGGATATGTTTATTTGCCCAGCCTAGCAAGAAGGCATGTGCTTTCCATTCTCTCTTAAAACTGACAGTAAAATGTCCTTGTAGCTGTCTGATGTCTTGTGGGGAAGGCTCACCAATAATCATATCAAACTTTTTTAACATGGTAAAAGTAGAATAAAGTATAATGAGCCTGTGTAGGTCCTTCCCATGTTAACTCATGGTAAAGTGTTATGAACACATACTCACTGACTTGCTACCTAGCAGTCTAAACAAATACATATACTCTATTCTGCTGTCTTCAATAGCATGCCAGTGCTGCTGAAAGGTAAGAACGTGCATCTTAACCATAGTGTCACTGATCACCTTTAAGGAACAAACCATCAACTTGACTATACCAGTCATCTGGGGGAGCTGACGGGCTCCCTAAGTGCATTTGTATGAATCAGGACCCATTTACTCATCAATTTTATTTTCAAATATAGTCTGGCTTCATTCACTTTTACTCTAATTGTTCAGCTACATCTGTTAAATCTTCTTGTTTATTTCCCTTCTAAGGCCCCCTTTTGTCTCTCCATTGACTTCTTACCTGTATTACAGTATATCATTTTTTTACATCTAACTTTAAATGCCTTAAAACTATATTTTAATTGAGATTTTTGTTTTTCTTTTGTAGTTCTACACTTTCCTCCAAAAAGCTTCCAATTTTTTTGTTAGAATTCTTGAGTCAAGGTCTTCTCTTCCTGTGTACAGCTGCTTGAGATCCCATTTGCAGACCTTGGTAACCTGTTCTTCCCTGGCTCTGTGTCTTTGTGTGGTCCTGCTTCCTGCTGAGCAGAACCTGATAGTACTCACAGAGATGCCACTGCTTGGGAGGGAGGATGTTGTACCTTCACACAGAAGGCTTTGTTTTGCTTCTAGGAGATGGGGGATAGTTATGATCTTGGGTCACTTTGTTATAGAAAGGATATGAGATTTTGAGGATAGTTTGCATCTGGTTTGTGCTTGCCCAAGTAAGCTTTTGTTGTTGTTGTTGTTTTGAGACAGAGTTTCTCTGTGTAGCCCTGGCTGTCTGGGAATTCACTCTATACCAGGCTGGCTTTGAACTCAGAGATCCTCCTGTGCCTCCCAATTACTGAGATTAAAGACATGTGCCATCAGCATCTGGCTTCCAAGTTGTAGCACTGGTGGAAAAGTAGAGTCCCAGGCATGCATGCTTAGCATATGCCCACCCTAGCTTGTACACCCTAGCATGTCAGGAACTCAGTGCCCACTGTCCTTCTCAGCTGGGAGCAACTACCTGCAGGAGTTCTGCCCAGCTCAGACCTGTAAAGCTTCACTACTTGTAGCGTTCCTATATTTTTCAAGCTGCTGGCTTTTGTTTTGTCTACTTTTTTCTTGTTTGTAGTGAAGAAGGAGTTAGGTTCTACCTATCTGCTGTTTTTCCTAGAAAGTCTTGAGGTGTAAACCCCAGCCCCTGGCTCCTGTTCAGGAGTGTGTACTGCTCCCTGACTTCCCCTCCATGTGAAGAGACTCCAGTGCTGTCCCATCACCAGCCGCTTCTCATGGATTCAGTGCAAACATCCAACTGGAACAAAGCCCACTCTGTCATCAAGAAGGCAACGTGTTCTCCTTCAGAAATCCACCATTACTGAACTGACTTCCCATCTCAGCTCAAGGCTGAGTGTGAACCATGTGTGAATGTGTAAAAGGGCCCAACCACACTGAGACACTCCAAATGACTGGGAAATAGAAGTTTTCTTCTATCCATTAAAAACTAAAACAAAAACAAAAAATCTGTCTTGACAAAGATGAAGACTGAAGCGTTTTAGTTCTTCTTTAAAATGTTATGATTTATGAGACCAGGTAGCAGCTGGAGATGATTCTGCCACTCAACAGTACTTTCTGCTCTCACAGAGCACCTAGGTTCAGTTTCCAGCACCCACACGGCCACTCACAACCATCTATAACTCCAGGGATCCAATGGCCTCTTCTGGCTTCTGTGGGCACTGGACATGCACGAGATAGTGTGTGTGTGTGTGTGTGTGTGTGTGTGTGTGTGTGTGTGTGTGTGTGTATGTAGGCAAATACTCATACAAATGAATTTTTTTAAAAAATTAACTTTTTAAAAAAGACATTAGAAAATCTCTTTTCAATTTTTTTTAAACATTTTTTATTTATTTATTTAATTTTTTGCCTTGGTGTTTGCCTGGAACTGAAACTACAGACAGTTGTGAGCTGCCATGTGGGTGCTGGGAATCGAACCCTGGTTCTCTGGAAGAGCAGACGGTGCTCTTAACTGCTGAGCCATCTCTCCAGCCCCACTCTTTTCAATTTTTAATACAAGTTCTTAGGATAACTTTTTATTATTTGTTTTACTGGGGGATGGGGGATATGTGCTGTATGTGCCATGTGGAGGTCAGCGGAGGTTGCTGAACATTTTCCACTGTCACTCTCTACCTTACCTTTGAGGCAGGTTCTCACAGAGTGTCTTGTTTTGATTTCTGGGATCAATGTGCTCCTGTCCCCCACCATTGAGGTTGAAGGCACATAGCCTGTCTTTGTCCCCCAACACTGAGATTTTAGCCATGGGCAGCTTTCATATGGGTGCTGGGGATTCAAATTCAGGTCCTTTTACTTTGCCCAGCAAGCAATCTTGAACATTCTCCTTTATCCTATTACCATATCCCACAATGAAGATTTGAATGCATTTTTACATAGAAATATTTGAGATGTTTGTATGTTATGAGTTAGTTCTATAAGGTATGAATAATTCATATTTCTTGTTTTCAGTTGTATAATTAGCCTACAATTGTTAAGACAACAGAATAAAAATTGTGTCCTTATTTTCCATATATAATTATAATGTGCTTCACGTATTGTAGCACTTGGATTACCAGAGACCAATTCAAGTCTACATATTTAATAAAATTATGTGAAAGCTGAAGTTATTTTACTCTTATGTTGATAGCTCTGGGAAAAGGCAATGCTTCAAAGACCTTGTAGTTTCAGGATGGAAGTTGTGATAGGTGATGTTTAAATGTAAATGCCACATAGTTTTAAAGCCTTTTGTAGTTCCTATTTGTAAACCATATTTCTTATATTTGATCTTCCAGATGAAGAAAAGTTTGACTATGATTAAGTATGTACAGCACCACCCTGGGATAAATTTATTCATAGATTAATAAAATATGTGGATCATGATTCAAGAGGAAATACTTTAGGCCTTAAATGCAGCATGCTTTAAATCCTGTGCAGCTAAAATCTGTTTTGTTTTAAAAATGAAAAGAGACACAGAATCTATGCATTCTAAGGCCACCAGAAGCATACCCAATCACATAGAGGAAAGTTCTAGAACTAATACCTCCAGTCTTTCAAGATGATGTCAGATGTTCTGGTCAGCAAGTCCTCTCAGCTTTGGTCCCATGTTTCTCATAGCACTGCCTTGCTTCAAATGTGGTTTCCTTCTAAGGTGTGGAAAGTTAGGTCAAGGCCACACATATGGTAATCAGTACATGTGACTTCTCTACCTTACCCTTTCACCGTCATGGCTCACGATTGTAATAGGACTGATGAAATGGTACTGAGGAAAGCATCAAAGCTCAGCTTCCATTCCAGACCTTTAGACTCCTAAAAGGAAGGTTCAAATGTATGCACATTGTGGTGGCAGGATTTATGTTGGTCTCCAAGATTTCCAGTCCCTGTAGAATACATGCTGCATATGTATACCTTTGAACATGAGGTATCACTCATTTGTCTTGGTGGCATTAGGAGGAAAAAGTGATTGTGCAATCACCCTTATACTTATGACTCCTTAGGTGGTTAGAGAAAGAAATTCCTATTGGCTTAAAAGGAGTATGCTTGTAGCCATGTTGTTAAAAAAAAATCACTTGGGCTACAACCTATGGGTAACTCCTAAAAGCTGAAAATAATTATCAGTCCAATAAGAAGTTGAGTGTAGTGGTCACAGCCAACCAGAGAACTTATATATATATATATATATATATATATATATATATATATATATATATATATACAATATATATATAATACATATATATATGTTGCCAACAGAGAATTTTCTAGAACCAGTCTATATCACTGCTGAAAAGGAAAAGTTAAATCCATATCCACACTGTCCTCATTGAACATATTGAAAGGGAACATCTACCCCTAGGAACCATCTGATCTACAGCATGGTGGGATCAACTGAAACAGTAAAATACTGCTGGTTTCCATGAGAAATGCCCATAAGCTCATATATTTGAGCACCTGGTCCATTGGTGGTGGCTGAGGAGATTACAGAGATTACAGATCCTCTAGGAAATGAAGCCATGCTGAAGGAAGGAAGTTACGGGAGGCAGGTGCCACCTTTTTTTTTTTTTTTTTTTTTTTTTTAGTTTGCTTTCACCTTTGTGATAAGCACCATGACCAAAGCAACTTGGGTAAAAAGGCTTTATTTGGTTTAGAATTGCACATCAAAGTCCACCATGGAGAAAAGCAAGGCAGGAACCTAAGCAGAGACCACAGAGGAGGGCTGCTTACTGCCTTGTTTATTCTGGCACCTTGGCATACTCAGCTACTTATACAATCCAGGGTTACCTGCCCAAGGGTGGCACAGTATACAGTGAACTGGGCCCTGCCATATCAATCATGTGATGGTGCTGATGGTGGTGTGCATAATCAAAAATACTTTATGTACATGATGAAAATGTCATAATGAAACCCATAATTCTGTACAATTAATATACACCAATATATTAGTGTATATTAAAAAGGATAATATTTAAAAACTTAACATAGAGGTAAAATTTAGGAAATATGCCAGAAAGATCAAACCTGTAGATAACTTTTGCCAAATGAGCTCTGTTTCTATTTAGTCAGTTTTTATTTGGGTTTTTGAGATAGCCTTGCTATGTGACTTAGGCTAGCCTCACTTTGCGTAGCCTAGGCTGGCCTTGAACTTGGAGCTCACCTGCTCTGCCTCTCCAGTGCTTGAATTACAGCATCCCTACACCTGGTTGCTGTGTGATCTTAGCACATTTTCTAAACCATGAAGGAGGTTTATCACTCCTTTGTTCAGGTTTGAATTTCTTTCAGCATGATCTGACACCATTTGCAGAATAGGCTTTGCGAAGATGTTTCATTTATCCATGAGTATCTCATATTGTTGATGCTCCTATAAATCATATGTAACTTAAAAATTTATAGATGGTTATTAGTTGTGTATAAGAACATTATTTTTAACAAACACATAACTTTAAAACTTTCCTTATTTTACATTAAACTCCAAAATATAGGGAATATATGTCATCTGCATCTAAAGAGTAAGACCATATAATGAAACACTTAATAAATGTAACCACTAAAATAATAAATAATAGGTAATGGAAGACCATGCTTTTAATCTCAAGACTACAGGGGCCCAGGCATTTGGATCTCTGTGAATTCAGGACCAGCCAGGCCTAAGGATATAGCTTTGTAAAATTTTTATGTACAAGTATATATTTCATGCAAATCTTTGTATTTCCTCTCACATCCACCAAGCTCTTTCTCACCTCCCTCTTCCATTAGTCCCCTTTGCTCCCTAGAAAGGTTCATTTCTCTCTCTCTCTCTCTTTTTTTTTTTTTTAAAAGATTTATTATGTATACAGTATATCAAAGAGGTCACCAGATGTCATCACAGATGATTGTGAGCCACCATGTGGTTGTGGAAATTGAACTCAGGACCTCAGGAAGAACAGTCAGTGCTCTTAACCTCTGAGCTATCTCTCCAGTCCCCAAGTTATGAAATTTTAAGGGGGAATTTTTGCTCTTAGGTGTACACTGAAATCTCCAGGTCCACGGTCCTGGCAGATGGTAAATGGGTTTGGGACACCAAACCAGGGAAAGGGGCTGAGGTTCCACCTCCTGAGGAACAGGCAGGTGGGGAAACAGGCTCTTGATTGGTAGTACTGATCTGAACTTCATTTGACCTGTGAGAGGTCAGGAAATCAGAATGGGTCTACAGGTCCAGCAACTTTCATCAGTTTCTGTGGGCTGCTAGGGAGAGAACCTGGGCCTTACATGGCAGGCACACACTTTACCACTCCCCTCCTGTGGGACACAGCCAGCCAGCCAGCCTGGTGTGCCAGCTAGCACAGGTGTAATCCTCATACTTAAGGAAGGGCAGAGGCTGGAGGATTGCAGCAAGTTCAAGACCAGCCCGTGTTACACAGTCTGAATCAATAAACCCCTCGAGTTCCCTGCCTTAGGGACAGACCCTTGCTCTCCATATGTCAGCCTTAGCCCTAGCTTGGGTGACTGTGCATGTTTACGTGATGAAGTTTCCAGGGCATTAAACTCTCTTCAGCCAATCCATTCCAGATGAAGGGCTGGAGAGAATACCCAACTCTGGGATCTGCCATCAGCTATCTGCAGTGCTGTGATGTCACAGAGCTGGGATGTGCAGGCCCCAAACAGAAGCACAGAGCTGAATGCCTTTTTCCTAGAAAAAGTCTCATGCTGTCTACAGGAAAAACCCTGTAAACAAAATTTTATTCTTTGTAGAAACAAATTCCCACTCAACAATTTCCCTTGTCTTTATCCATAGCAAAATAAATAGCTGCTCCCTCCAGAGGTGTCCACTGGAGATGAAGAACTTGCTAGAAGGCCTTAGTTCCATGTCCCAGAGTCAGCTGTCATCCTCTTCCTCGGACTCTCCCTCTGACTCGGCTTTGCTCTCAGGCAGGTCATCGTCCATCTGCTGGAATGTTCCCGACTAGGCATCCCACATGTATCTGATGGTCGCTTTGAATTCAGCCATCTCATACCCGAAAAGCTTCAAGATGCAAGCCTGCTCTGGAGTCAGCACATCGCCCCCCTGGCATACTTCATAGTCAGACAGCAGGGTCATCACACCTTTGTTGAGGGCAGTGGGCAGGCCCAGCTGCCTCAGCTGCGGCTCCGTGGAATGAGGGAACTGTTTCAGGGGCCCTGGATCCAGACTCACAGTTAAAGTTTGCTCGAGCAAAATCCATTTCTGTATATTTTGTGAACCACTCGTTCACCTGCTCCGTGGGGTTGGTAAAGAGGAGCCCAACTTCACCCCTCAACTTCTTGCTGACCTGGTGCAGGCTGTCTTTGTATTCATCGGATGGGCTTCGACCCAAGGCTACCATCATCATCTTGTTTTTCCCAAAGAAAACATCCGGCTATGCTTCCAGGCATTCCGGATGTCCTTCAGCTTGCTGTTCCTCATGTTGGCACAGGGAAGATGAAGAGGTACTGGTAGGTGCCCACACATTTCCGAAGCTCTTCTATCGGGTTCTGCTTCAGTTCCAAACCTTTCTTGGCAGTTTTCATTAAGGAAACTCTCCCATCTTGGACTTTAGCATCCTTCTGAAGACACGTGCGGCGGCGGAAAACCGGGCGGTCCGTCAGGACCCCGGAGGCGCGGGGACTTCTGGGATGGCGCTCAGGGCTGCCCCTCGCATGTGCCTGACCCGAACTAAGGCGGGCTGTTTCTCCCCATGTGCACTCTGCCCCTGCCTGGAAGGCCACTTCTCAGCCTAGGTTCCGGATCTCTTCAGCTGCTCCAGCCCGACAATCCCGACGGCTCCTGAGCCCTGAGTGCTCCAAGTGCCTTGCGCACCGCCTCCTCGCTCTCATTTCTCTTTCTGTACTGTGGTAGTTGGAATGTAATTGGCTCCCATAATCTCATAGGAAGTGGTACTATTAGGAGGTGTGGCTTTGTTGGAGTGGATGTGGGCTTGTTGAAAAAAGTATATCACTCTGAGGTTTCCTGTTCAAGACACTTCGCAGTGTCTCAGTGGACTTCCTGTTGTCTATAAGATATAAGACTCTCAGCTACCTCTCCAGCACCATGTCTGCCCGCACACCACCATGTTCCCCACCATGATGACAACGGACTGAACTTCTGAACTGTAAGCTGTTACCTCAATTAAATGTTTTCCTTTGTGTGAGAGTTGTTGTGGTTATGGTGTGTCTTTATCACAATAAAAACCCTAACTAAGGCAGAAGTTGGTACCAAGGATGGGGTACTGTTGTGATAGTCCTGGCCTTTAGTTTTTGTTGTTTGTTTGTTTGAAGGAATATGGACTTTGGGAGTTTGGGTTAGGAAAGCAGTGAGATGCTTTAAGTGCTGCTTAAAGGGCTAGTGGGAACATGGAAGACTGTGGTGCTGAAATGTGATTTGATGAACTCTGGGGATCAAGAGGTTTCAGAGGAGAAGAATGTTAGTATTTGGCCTAGAGACTGGTCTTGTGACATTTTGGTGAAAAAATGTGGCTGCTTTTTGCACATACAAAGCATCTTAAGTGTCTACCTGAGGTTAAAGTGGAGAATTTTTAATTAATTCTTTTGGCAGAGGAAATCACAAAACAGCCTAGTATAGACTCTGTCATGTGGTTATTGATGTTAACTCTGATGAAGATTTGTAATGAAAAGGAGCAAACTGAGCAAGGAAAAATATTTGAGGAGAAAAAGAGCCTTGGAAAGTTGACTAGAGCTAAATTCTGTGTTCAAGGAGATAAACAGATTAAGAAATGAAATAAAGGTGACTTCAGGGCAAGATCCTACTGTGCTAAATTTCCAACTTGTGAAAAGCAACTAAAGAAAAATCTTAGAGCCAGGTGTGGTTGTGCATGTCTTTAATTCCAGCACAGAGAAGCCAGAGGCTGTCGGATCTCTGAGTCTGAGGCCAACCTGGCTTAGAGATCCAGTTGCAAGACAGCCCAGGTAGGCAGTGAAGGACAAAAAGTTGGTGAAAATGTAATTGAACAAGGGAGCCATATTCAAGCCCCAGCAAACAGCAGATTTGACAGCTTCAGTTGCATGGCTCAGGCTTTAGAGTTAAGGGCAGAAGAAACAGGTTATGAAATTTGTCCCTGAGACTAAGGGAAGCTGCTGAGGCCAGGCATGTGTCTGGGGTGTCCCTGAATAGAGAGACCATTGCAGAAAGCTATGAAATTGAAACCTGCATTACCTTAGAGACCCCAAGATGTTAGAGATGGCAGAGTCGTGGGATACCTGCCAAGGAAAGCTGCTAACTGAATGGAGTTGGAGATCTGATGAACATTTTGACATCAGACATGGAGATGCTGAGTTTGGAGTCTGTTGAGCTAGTTTTTGATCTTGCCTTGGTCCAGTATTTTCTCACTATGCCATAGGTATATGCATGATTTTATGTATCTATATAAAATCTAAAAACTACCCAGGACAGAAAGCAGTGTTTCTCCTTTTGGGACTGGAATAAGTTTTGCTTTATATGATTGTCTATAGTTTCTTGCAAGTGTCAGAATTTCCTCCTTCACAGCTGAAAAATATTGCATTATGTGTATGTACCACATTTTCTTCATCTATTTCTGTGCTGTTTAGTCAGATTGGTTTCTTACTTTGATATTGTGACTAATGCTGTTGTTACATTGAAATGCATGTATTTTTAATGATGATGAGGCTATTAATCATAACAGAGGGAAGACATTCTTAAAAGCATAATGTAAAATAAAACAGCTTTATACTGGTTGTAATAAGAAAGGCCATCTTCTGCCTTCTTTAATGCTTGGGGTTCTCTGGGTATTTAGTGCCAAGAGACAATGTAACCTGGTCATATAGTACCTCTATTGTTTATTTTTTTCCCATAGTGGCTAGGCTTCTTTCCATTTACACCAGCAAGTTCTCCTTTTCCACATCCAGGTCAGAGTTATTGTTCTTCATGACTGGTATCGGGTCTGGGGTGAGCGCCAATCTCAATGCAGTTTTAATTTGCATTGCTCTGATGCTCAATGAGGTGAACATTTTTTATGTTTATTGTTTCTTCTTTTGAGGATTGTTTATTCATTTTATTAGTCCATTTATTGATTGAGTTACTTGAGTTCTGTTTTAGTTCTTGGAGTTTCTTTGTATATATACATACATATTAATCCCCTGCCAGATATATAGCTAACAAAATTTCTCCTTCTGTTTTGTAGGCTGCCACTTTCTTTAAATGCTTCCTCTGCTATTCCAAACTTTTTAATTCCATGAGGTCCCATTTGTCAGTTTTTGATACTATTTCCTGTTCGGGAAGTTTTTGCCTGTGTCTCTATCTTCAGGTATCCCTCCCCTACTTTCTCCTCATATAGTATCAGCGTGTCAGGTCTTTGATCCTCGGAGCTGATTTTTATATCAGGTAAGAGAGGAAGGTCTGGTTTGTTTCTTTTGCATACCATATTTTTAATATTATCGTTGTTACCTTCAACCATGCTATGGCATTTTGTAGATATCACGGAATTTCCCTATGTCAGCTTAAGCAAAGATGATGTTTCTTCTGCCCTCAGTCTAGCTGCTTTCTGTTCCTATATGACCTATTGATTGAGAATGGCCATGACTCCCTTAGAGTTGAATGGGATGGTGACAGTTTCCTGAATGGTGAAAGTGTCCTGGATGGTGACAGTGTTCTTGACTCAGCAAGGCTGGATTCACGCCTTTATCATTATGTGTGTGTGTGAACTTTGGGGCTTTTGTAGATAATGTGTGTGAGCTATCAGTAATAATCCTTTAATGTACCAAGATTAGATTTTGTTAGTTTACCCTGTTTTCACCAAGTATTTTATAAAACAAGCCGATATTAGAAAACCTATAACTGAGAAAAGTGGCATTACTTTTACTTAAAATAATTTTACTAATGAAAATGACATTAAGAACACATTCTATTTTTTTAGTACAGTGTAAGATCAAGATAGTTTTATACTGATTATAGTAAGGTCTTTTGTCTTTTCTCCAACTAAAGGAAAGAAAGGAAATTCTACTTTTGAATATGTTAATGGATATCAATTTCTAGTAGGCTACTTTCAGTGTTTTAAGAAAATAATTGTGTTGTTCTAGTTTATTGTAGACATCTTGTTATGTTCAATGACAAAGAAAGAAAATCTGAGCAGCATTCTAGATACTAATCAGAAAACAGAACAAACTGCTTTGGAAATGTAGTTTGGAGCTGAGTGGTGGTGGCACATGCCCTTAATCCAAGATGTGGGAGGCAGAAGCAAGTGGACCTCTGTGAGTTCAAGGCCAGCTTGTCTTCTACAGAGTGAATGTCAGGACAGCCAAGGCTACATAGAGAAATCTGTTTCAGAAAAAAAGTGCAATAGAAAGGATTGGTCTTGTTTGATTTTGTTTTTGCTATTGTTTAATTTTTAGATTTACTGTATGTGTCTGAATATTTTGCCTGCATGTATGTCTGTTCACCATATGCATACCTAGTACCTGCTGAGATCAGAAGAATGTGTCAGATCCCCTGAAACCAAGGTTTATAGATGACTGTGACCCACATTGTGGTGTTGGGGACCAATACCAGGTCCTCAGCAAGAGCAACAACTGCTCTTGGCCATTGAGCCATCTCTTGAACCCTCTTTCACTTTAATTTTTAAATAATCTCCAAGCTGGAGAGACAGCTCAGCAGTAAGAGCACTTGCTGTTCTTGTTGAGGACCCAAGTTTGTTTCCAAGAATCCATGTGAGGCAGCTCACAACTGCCTATAGCTCCAGCTCTGGGAGATTGCACACCCTCTTTTGGCTTCCACAAGTATCTGAATGTATATCTGTCTATCTATCTATCTATCTATCTATCTGTCTGTCTGTCTGTCTGTCTGTCTATCTACCTACGTCACACACAAATAAAATCTTTAAAAATTAATTTTGGCATAAAACATTCTAATTTAGACAGCAAGAAGCCACAGATTTGGATATTTTATATATTTTTAGGTTTAATGAAAAGTAATTTTATGTGTCTATAGCAGTCTCTGCTTTCTAGTGTCTGCTTTTTTCCTTAGGAAGCTACTTTTGATGGGAATACTCTGCTCACTTTTTTCCTTTTGAGGGGACAAAACTCAGGTTCTTGTGTAAACTGTGTATTGCTGAGGCATGCACCCAACCTATTTAAATGAAAGAAAGCTCCAAGCAATAAAAAATAATAGATATGATTGTAGTTGTACTTTTTTTTGTCAGAATTGCCAGCCCCAAAATAATGGAAACTGATTAAAAGCTTGGCTTTTAGCTTAGGCTTGTTTCCAACTAGCTCTTAGAATTTGTTAGCCCATATTTTTTAATATTTAATATTTAACATTTTTTAATCTCCATTCTTTCTTATGGTTACCTCATTTCTGTACTGAGCATCCTGCTTCCCTTGAGTCTTGCTGGAGAATCTGCCTTTCTTCTTGGCAGAGTCCTTTCTTTCTTTCTTTTTTTTTTTTTTTTTAAAGATTTACTTAATTTATTATGTATGCAGTATACAGAAGAGGGCACCAGATGTCATCATAGATGGTTGTGAGCCACCATGTAGATGCTGGGAATTGAACTCAGGATCTCTGGAAGAACAGCCAGTGCTCCTAACCTCTGAGCCATCTCTCCAGCCCCGGAAGAGTCCTTTCTACCTAGAAGTGCCACCTATTCTCTCCTGCCTGGATATTGGCTGTTCAGATCCTTATTACACCAATCACAGCAATACATATTCACATAGTTTACAAATACCCACAACATGTGATCACCTAATAACATTGACAAGTGAAAAAAACACCAAAGCAGGGGTGTAGCAGTGTTGGGTGCAGTAACATTACAAAAATGTTAGATGTGTTAATAGTAGCACAATGCTTCAAACAGTGTGAAACAATAAGATGTGTGTGGTATGGTCATATACTTTATATTTAATAAAATCAGTCTGGAATATCAGAGAACAGATCTACCCACAGTTAAGCCAGGAGAACCAGAGTGGTAACTCATGCCTTTAATCCCAGCATGCTTGGGGGAGTGGGGAGATCAGTGGTAACCTAAACCTTTAATCCTATAACTCCACAGACAGATCTTTTTGTCTTTCTGTGAGTTCGAGGCCTAACTACCAAACAGTAGTGGTTCACACCTTTAATCCTAACTCTAGGATTAGGATGCAGAGTTGAACCCAGAAGTGAAACAACTGGGTGAAGAAGGAATTTAAGGCAGGTGTAGGAAAACAGAGAATTATTCTGTAGAAGCTACAAAGAGCAGGGCTGGGGAATCTGGAAGATAGCTTTTACCCTGAGAAGTTGGCTGGGTGAGAACTGACTGTGGTCTGTTTCCTCTCTCTGACATTCCAGCTCTTCCCCAAAATCTGGCTCTGAGTTTTCATTAAATACAAACTAAAATTAGTATTTCAGATGTCATCCTAAATGCATCAATAAACTAAATTACAACATCCATTGTAGTATTGTATATGAATGTAGTGTATGAACATGTGTGTGTACGTAAATGCACTGGTGTGAACATGGAAGCCAGACGGTGTTTATAGGTGTCTGCTCTATATCTCTTCACCATATTCCCTTGAGACAGGGTCTCTCACTGGACCTATATCTAGGCTAGCAGTCAGCAAGCTCCAGCAATCCTCTTGTCTCCATCTTCTCCACAGGAATGACAGTCATTTGTAGCTTTTTACATGGATACTTGTGATTCGAACTCAGGTTCCCATGTTTGAGCAGCAAGTATTTTTATCTCCTGAACCATCTCTCGAGCTCATGAATATTGTCTCTTGACATAACTATTCATCTATAACAAAATTATAATTGTAATTAAGAAAATAATATAAATAATCAGTCTTGGTCAGGAAAGGCTTACAAATGACTTTACTGGTAATATTGGTTATAAAAGTTGCAGCATATAATACCAATGCAGCAATGCTCCGATTTCATATTTCCTGATGACTGACCTATGCAGCAAGAAAATCCAGCTGGGTCTTAGTAATCAGAATCAAGGGAAGCAGAAGCTTCATTCTAAAGCAGTTTGTTTTCTTTCTCTCACTAGTATTGGGGTTGAACGCTCAAAAGGAGGTTGCTCAGTGAGATAATCCCAAAGGTGACCAATAGAGATATCCAAACCAACAGATGGTTTTCGAATCAAGATGCGAAAAAGCAAGACAACATGGTTTCTCCAAAGATAACTCCTGTATTCAAAGATACGAAAGTGGGTTAAGATGCCAGCACTCGTTATGATAACAAAATAGCAGGCAAAAGCAACTTCAAAAGGAAGGATTCCTTTTGGCTCCCCATGTGAGAGTATAGTCCACTGGGAAGTCATAGTGTAGGTCTATGAGGCAGCAAATCACACCATGTTTGCAGTCAGGAAGCAGAGAGAGGTAGATGTTGGTGCTCAGCCCGCTTTCTTCAGTTCAGTACCCAAGGAATGGTACTGCCCATACTTAGGGTGGTCCTTCCAATCTCAGTTAACTTAATCTAGAAACCCCTTTACAGACACCTCCAGAGACTTGCCTTACATATGATAGATGACTCTAGGTCCTGTGTGGGTCACAACCCTCATGATGCCTGGTAAAGATTTCAAAAATTTACTAGTGAAAACTATCAGTGATCCAGACAAGTAGATGAAAATTGTCAGTGATCCGGGAAAAGATACAGACAGACAAATTCTCTGAAAAGAGAAGTCAGGAACACAGAGCGGACAGACAGAAAACTGGGTGAGAAGATCAGTGTGGGAGAAAATAGCAACATGGAAAAAAAGTGAGAAATTTGAGATTTTGATAAAGAAATGTTGGAAATGAAAGATTTAATGGATAATAGAAAAAAAGACACCCACGTGTGGAAAATATCACTAAGAGAGCCAACCAAGAGAAGAGTGTCCTAGATTGAAGACAAGGTTGAAAGTACTGCATTTCAACACCAATGAAGAAAATAAATAAGCGTGAGTAGTAAGGAACTCTAGGATTTGGCTACGATTCTTAATGACCTCCAGAATCCAAAGACAGAAGAAGATTTAAGACAGTAACTAAAGGCATATGAATCTAATCAGTTATATAATAGCAGAGAATTTCCGAGCTGGATATCCTACATAAGAGGCATTCTGTCCATGGAGTGGTCCAGCATGCTGGCTTCACTGTACTCTCACTTTTATTATTCAGGTTAGAGGGATGACATTATAGTACTTGAGGGAAATGCATGGAACTAGGGATCGTAAGACAGACCGAGAAGTGTAGCACCAATTCAGATTGTAAGAAAAGAGACTCTGATCCAAATACTGAGGAAGGCTGAAATACTAGAGAGAGAAAACACCACAGTCAAATCTCACCCAGCTGTCTTGCAACTTCCTCAGCCTTGCTCCTGGTCGCTTCTGCCTCTGCTGGATTCCTATGAGGCCTTATATACCCTTCTCATCAGCTGTATCCCATCCAGGTTAGGATTAATGGTGTGAGCTACTCTATTTTGTAGCTACCCTTGAACTCCCAGAAACAGAGGAAGTTCTCTCTCTGGAGTTATGGGATTAAGGGTGCCCACTCCTGGCTTTCCCTGTGCTGGGGTTAAAGTTGTATGTGATTGATTCTCAACTGTTTATCCTTGTACTCAAGGATCAAGAAATTTCTGAGCTGTCTGCCTAGGATTTGACTGTGTGCAGTCTCTCTAATATTTCAGGTTTTATTAGATATGTAATATATCACCACAGAGAAGACAGATGTTTTCTCTCATGGAATGCCTAGATTTAAGGTGTGTGTGTGTGTGTGTGTGTGTGTGTATGTGTGTGTATGTGTATGTGTGTGTGTGTGCACATGTGTGTGTGTATATTGTGTGTATGTGTGTGTATGTGTGTATTGTGTGTGTGTGCATGTGTGTGTATGTGTGTGTATTGTGTGTGTATGTGTGTGTGCGTGTGTATGTGTGTGTGTGCATGTAAGAGCAAGAGGGAGAGCAAGACAGAGGGAGGGGAGGGAGAAAGAGGGCGAGGGGATGCTAAAGGAGGAAATTCACAGTAGAGTATGAGCTGAAGGCAGGGGCTGTATTTGTGGGGGAAGAAGTTGAGAGAGAGGAAAGTGTAATGGGAGCAGATAGGAGCCACACGCAATGATAAGTGTGTATGAGATGCCCCACTGGAACTGTTACTTTGTCTACTAACAAAAAATTTTAAAAGTAGAACCATAATGTCTGTCATGGTAATGTCCTGTGATTCTGTGATGTGTAGTAAAGGACTGGCTGATTCCTCATTTAGGAGAATGTTCCCGGTCTCTCAGCATTCAGTCCTAGTGAGGGGGAGTTTCTCTGGATGGAGGAAGCCGGTTAGCAGAGAAAGAAGATGAAGGGTTGGCTGTGTGGTATCTCTGTTATAAAATGACTCAGTATGTCCAAGACAGACCAGCACTGGGGATTTTTAATCTCCAAAAAGCACTTACCCTATTTTCTATGCAATGCTGCTACTGCTATGGGTAGGGACTCTGCCAGAGAAAGGGGGGTTGATAGTCTCCCAAAGCAAGGCAGAGGCACAGCTGCAATTAGGCTTTCCAATGGTGGCTCCATGGAGCTTTCTAGATGTTCATTCAATGATAATTTTTCTCCTCTGTGTCCAGTGGTTTTACAGCAATGTAGACCATTCTATGGTTTGAATGTAAAATGCCCTGTTTGATCTTTCCAGCAGGTGGCACTGTTTTAAAAGGTTGTGGATACAGTAGTGCCTGACAGAAAGGTTGCTTTGGGTGGGCCTAGAAGTAAGCCTGTAAGAAATATCAATTCTCAGTCTTTTTTATCAAAAACCATAAAACTTGTATTTAGAGTGAGGAATTAAGATCCTTTTATATCCCCCACCTTATAAGACTTTTATGCAAATGTTTTAATCCTCACCACCCAGTAAAACCTTTGTTTACTCTAAGGTCCATGGCTCTAGTCTAGAAATTTGATGATGGAGCCATGACCCTTTTGTCCTTGGAGCAGGGACCCTTTGCCTCCCTCTTTGATTTTCTGTGTGCCAATACTTTTCAGACTAGCTCATGGAGTAAGATTGTAAGCTTGGACCCCAGTCAATGGGAAGAGACACAGCCACCACCGGAGTTAAAAGCCAAATATACTTCCTGTCAAGGAGTGTTTGCTCTTTTCCCAGCACACCTCTGATCAAGAGCACAGTGTGTCTTATCTGAATTCAGCTGCAATAGTGGTCTTTCTATTTGTGACCTTGAACTTATTTCTACCACGGTCCAACACAGCTTCTTTTAAGAAATATTTATTTTTGTTTGTATGTATGTGTGTCTTTATGTCTGTGTGTCTGTGCATAGGGAGGTCAGAGGGTAACTTTCAGGAGTGGGTTTTCACCTTCTACCTTGTTGAGTCAGAGTCTTTCTTAAGGGTACAGCTGTGTTGAATGGTCCATGATATCAACCACGTGACCCTCCTGCTCCGACTCCTTTCTTGCAGTAGAAGTGCTGGGATTAGAGATGCAGGCTGTCAAATCTAGCCTTTAATGTTGGTGTCAGGGATTCAACTCAAATTGTCAGGCTTTCAGGACAAGTATCTTTACTGGATGAGCCATCTCTCTGGCTTCTAGCCCTGTTATCTTTCCTGGCTCTGGCTCCACAAAGATATGAGCTAACAGCTTCATGCTCCTGATGTCACATCCTTACCCACTACCATTATCCACGTACCCCACCTCCCTCACCTTTGATATACTGAGCCCCCAAAACATGAGCCTAAATAAATTCTTCCCTTAAGATGCTTTGTTGGGTATTTGGTCACAGCTAGGAAAAGAATAATCTAAACTACCCAATAGTTCACATTCTTCACTAGGAACCAGTCTGGATGCTGTTGGGGTGTGATTAGTGATACCTTCTGTTGGAACCTCCAGCTTGCCCTTGGAGATCTGGAAAGTTCTCTTCCTATCTCTCCCTCCAAACCCTGTCTGCTCAGAGAGCCCCTGTACAGAGGAAAGGTGTCAAAAGCCCGTTCCCCATTCTTGGAGGTTCCTGCAGCTTCCTCCCCTGAGGCTGCCTCTGCCCAAGCACCCCACCCCCCAACTAAAGTGCTCTCAGCTTTTGACCATACTTAGGCATGAACCCAGCTTGTGGCAGACATGTCACCAATCCATGACTGCAACCTATAAAGTCTCCCTGCTGCTGCTGGGGTGCAGCTTCTCTCTAGATCTCTGTACCTAGAGAACTTGCCTGGAAGTTGCTGTGCTCAAATAAGCCCAGCCCAGAGTATCGACTTCCATCTCTGTTCAGCTTAGGGGGCCTTGTCTCCTCCCTCTCTCCTCATTTCCAGTTCTCTCTCCCTTTTAAACACGTTTATTTATTTAATATTGTATATTGGGTGTATGCACATTCCATCGTACAGTATACATGTTGTGGTCAGAGGACAAAACCATGGGGTCTTCTCTCTCTCTCTCTCTCTCTCTCTCTCTCTCTCTCTCTCTCTCTCTCTCTCTTCCCTTCCTCCTTCTCCATCTTTACATGAGTTCTGGGGGTTGAACTCAGCAAGCACCTTTACCCTCAGAGCCATTTTGCTGCCCCTACCTTTTCTTTTTTTCTTTACTTTTTTTAAATTTTTTAAAAGCTCAAGGACAATTTTATTAGAATCTAAAAGAAAAATCCCAGGGCAGACAGATGTCTGGAAAAAAGAAATAGTGAAGATGAAGAGAGAAAAATTATGTCATTTGAGTTAAGCCAGCATGGAGGTCAGCCACATGGTGGATAAGCAGCCACATGGCAGGGAAAGATGTCTGAAAGGATGGAAAATCTCAAAGTACCAGTCGAGGCTCTGATTACTGTCTGAAAGAAAAACAAAAAAACAGAAGAGAAGAAAAAGCAAAAGTTATGCCTTTCTGGGTCTCAGAAAGACAGACCCAACCAACAAAGCTCCATGGGCAAGTGCACTGAGGGCAGACAACCTGGAAAAGAAAAATATTATCTCATTAAAGAGAATTATTTCTCCTATCTTCTTAACGTGGTTGACCATGAACTTGCCCTTCTGAGGGTGAACCCTTGTCCAGGTGAGTGACTGGCTCAATTGGGTCAATTGTTAAGGGAGGAAACAATGGCATGTCTACCCCTGAAGGAAATTCCATTCTTACCATAAGGTTTCCCCTCCCAAATAAGAAAAGGTAACCCTAAAATTACTTAGGAGATGGACTAGAATTGGGGAAGTAGATACAACCCATTTCTACCAGGAACATTTATAGGTTCACTTCCAAAGCTATTCACCAGAAAGGGTTAATGTCTACACTGGGGCTTCTGCGCTCACATCTACTTCCCTCTCCCTAACCCTTGACACACAGTAGTCAGCACTCCTTTGCCCTGGCTGCCACAGCTTAATAAAAAGACTGGAATGTACTGAAGTCTGATGCTGGAGGGCCAAGGGCTTCAAAGCCATCAGACCAGTCCCAGGCAGTCTCCTTTTGTAGTGGGAATCAGGCTCTGTTCACCTTTATCTAGAGGTGTGGTTTGTAGGTCTTGAGGACCCGTGTTTGGGGCATAGCCAGGCCAGTCTCAGACCTGGTGCACACCGTGTTTCCTTTCTGTTTGTTCCCTTGTGCTCTTGGAGAAAGAATCTGACCCATCGCCACAGCTGCCACATGGACCAGTTCAACTTTCCAGGAACTGCCCTACGGTTCAATCTTTATATCAGTAAGAGTTTCATATAAACCCTTAATAAATATTAATCTTTTAATATAGTCAGTTGCTAGTGATTAATACCTACATTACCTGATGCCAACATGGCTTGCTGACCTGATCCTGAGGAAAGGAGTTAGCACGGAAGCCTTGCCAGTACTCTGGGCAGAGTCTAGGGGCCACCACATAGTCTGCTAGCTGGCTGCCTCTCCAACTACTCTAAGGCCCTCAGCAGAGGCCAAGGGCCGCTCCCACGGTCCTGAGCAGCTTTGGTCTCAGAGTCTATAGGTTCCACAGAAGATTAAAATCCAATCCATAGCTGCTTTTAAAAGGTGCTATTTTCTGTCAGGTGGAGCAGACTACTGTTAGCTCTGCAGCTTGTCTCTTTGTGCTCCAGCCAAACTCAACAGCAGCCCTTCCAGTGGCTAACTTGAGCCGCAAAACCTACCTGTGCAGCAAGGGCAAGCAGCTTCTCACTGTGTGTTTGTAGTAATCTGTTCTGCTTTGTGAGAGTTGGCCTTTGGTTAGACTATATTCATAGCAGGCCAAATCTGAAAGCCTAAATCAGCACACCCTGACTATTTGGAGCCATGCCTACAACATCTGTTGGCCAAACACTGCCATTACATCCAGTTTGAGGTAATAATAATATATAATATATAACCTTAATAATTTCTTCAAAAGTAGCAGAGAATACTTTTCAAGAATTTAGAATTTTTTTGCTACTATAATTGAGGACATTTTGTATAATTATATTTTTGAGAGCTTCAAGTTTACAGTCCTTTTACTTCTCAGTTTGATTCTACATTTTATGCCTCAAAAATGGTCTGATACCTATACTAAATATAAAATGCTAATTAGACTGATAGGGGACTTGAATTCTAAGACTTATAAATTGCTTTCTGAAATGCATAATATGGAATCTGCCAATGATAAATTGGCATGCCAAGTTAACTCTGTGAAAATTGGCTATGACAAACATTCAGACAGATCTTCCTCCTGGGACACAAATATTTAGGTCTATACAGGAGAAATGTATAGCTTTAGAACTCCATATTAATAATGAAAATAGGAAAGTTATTAATTCTGTGGAATCACTAGAAAGGCTGCCTATTTAAGAGATTCAGGCCCTAGGGAAATTAGTAGCTTCTGAATTTCAACAATGGGAGGATTATTTTGATGTAATTGAGGATATTAAGGCATGATCAACAGTTCAGGACAACCATCACCTACATCTTATGGAGATGGGGGTGATTTGCCTAAAGTTGTGAATGTAAAGGGTATTTCTTTCTCCCCTCTTATGTGTTGGAGACGGACCCAGGACTATTTAGAATTTCCTGCTCCTTGGATGAAGTATCCTTGGTAAATTACTAGCTTTGCAAAAGCAGGCTTCTTGGAGTCCTTCAAGATTAGGCGTCCTTAGTTAGTTACAGAAGTGAGCTTCCTGGAGTCTCCCATGATAAGGTGTTCTTCGCTAAACTGCAGGCCTTGCAAAAAATGGGATGTCCTTGGCCCATCATACAATGTACATTTAGATAGGGCTTCAAACAGTAATCAGTCAGCTGCTCAATCTTGGGACCAAAGAGATCCTGCCCACCCGGACTTCCTCTGATAATTTTTCACTCTCCCCTTTGGTTAACTCCCCTCTCTCTGCTTCCCCTCTCTGCCTGGAGCCTTACACTCCCCTCTATCCACCTCCCCTCCCCTTCCAAAGGCATTGCTTAAAAAGCCTCAGCATTCACTCAATAAACGAAGCCTTGACGTGACTCAGACTGACTCTTGTCGTTCTTTATGCGCTTGGCTTCCTCTCTCTTTCCCCCATTTGCTTCACAGGTGCCCCCCCTCGAAACCCTCGAATAACTGGACCTGCTGGACAGGGACACTTATGATCTATCCAGTTACCATTCAGAAAAAGGATACATATGATGAATCTCTGGGGTTTATAAAATGTAATTGAGAATCTATACATATGAGAGATATAAAGGACATCAAGGAAGCTATTTTGCTTCATGGAACTTATTCCAAATATGTAAAACAAATATTAAAGTCATGGTCCAGAAAATATATAATCGCACTTAATGACTGGATGCAGCTAACAACAGTTGTATTAGACTATAGCCAACATTTACAATAAAGAATTGCACTTAATGACTGGATGCAGCTAACAACAGTTGTATTAGACTATAGCCAACATTTACAATAAAGAAATTGGCTGAGAGAAGAGGCTAAGGCCACTGAACAACAAGGAAAGGTTAGAGGCTTTAATGTCTCTCAAGATCAAATTCTTGGTAAGGGTCAACTTGCTGATGTAAAGGTTCAGACTACTTTTGATAAACATACATTATTGGTATGTCATACTGCCACTTTGAATGCTTGGAAAAGATTCTAGATCTAGGAAAGAAAATTGAGCCATATACTGAAGTCAGGCAAGGCTTAAAAAAACCTTATTTTAACTTTCTGCAGAGATTAACCAGGCAATACATAGAGCAGTATCAGATCTAGAAGTTAGAAAGCAATAAATTTTCTCTTTGGCTTTTGACCATGCTAATTTGGAATGTAAAAGATGCTTATGCCATCAAAGATCGGATCAGTTCCTCTAAAGGAATGGGCTCAGTACTGAGTCTCTCAGTTATGATGAAGAGACTTGGGTATGTCAAGCTATTTCTAATGTTAGAATAAGGAGTCAAGTTATCAAGTGATTTAATTGTAGTAAAGCAGGCCATATAAGAAGAAATGTGTATGCAGGGCACTCCTAGAACTAATGTACTTCCTAAGAATGACCCAAACAGAAGGTCTTTATCTTCTGGATTATGCAGAAGATGTGGCAAAGGCCAACATTAGGCCAATGAGTGTAGATTTACAAGGGACAAAGAAGGCAGCTGTTTACCATTGGGAAACACCTCTTGGGGCCTCTCATGAGAGTCCCCCAAAACACAGGTATCAAAATCAAATAAGATTCAATCACATTCAATCATAGTGGAGGAATAGCTTCCTCAGGACGATTAAAAAATTCAGTGCCTAACATAAAAAAAAAAAAAAAAACCCAAAAAACATACAGTATTGGAGAATAGAACAGCTTTAAAGGAGGAATCAAAATTTCCATGAAAAGCCATGAAACAAGTATTCTGGCAGACTTCCACAAACAAACAAAGGCCAAAATTAAAAATACAAATAGATAATATTTTTACTCAAAGCTTAGTAGACACAGGTGCAGAGGTTTTGATCATAACCTCACTACATTGATTCTACTTGATCTGTGATATTTTTTTAAAAACTGGTGTACATCAATCAATGACTCATTTTGAAATACAGACTGTTCAAGACAGTTGCAACATAACTTACTATGATTATCCATTTTATCACATCTCTAGCAAGAATTCCAGATGGCCTTACCTAGTAGTACTCTGAGACTGGCTATAGATGTTTATAGTCTTTCCTTTGGGACCTAACCATTGTCTTAGTATTTATAGGACCCCACAGAGATACTGTTGTCATCAGGAAGCAACTCTGTGACAAACTATGTCCCTCTCCCTCCCAATAATTTTTGTTATTTAAAGGTTATACATAGTTATCGTTTTTCTTTTTTTTTTTTTTTTTTTTTTTTTTTTTTTTTAAAATTTTTTTTTTTTTTTTTTTTTTTTTTTTTTTTTTTTTTTTTTTTTTTTTT
>PVIH01001957.1:0-117795 GCA_004025045.1 Sigmodon hispidus | reverse complement strand
AGTTATCGTTTTTCTAGGGTGGTTATAAGTTATATTTGAGTTGAGGGTGAAACAGTAATATAGACTTTTAAAGAAGAGAAAAGGGAGTAGATAGAACATATATAGGTAGATTATTGTATCTTCCTGCAAACAGCTATTAGCCAAATATGAGCCATAGACAATTTGCACTAGTATGAATTTTGTGTGTTGTTACAAATCTGAAATTATTTTATATGTCTATCTAAGGTAATTTATATATTGATACAAAATTGATCTGTAGTTGTTATATTTTGCACATGCTTCTACCTCTTTAAAATATTTTGCACATTAATGCATATTTAGCATATTGTTTTTATTTCCGTTATTCAATTTCTACCTCTGTTTAATTATCTAGTCATTATATATATGTGTGTGTTGTGTATGTATATATTCTACCTCTGTTTAAGATATTTTATATATATTTTACTTTGTTTAAGGTATTTTGTATATCTCCATTATAGGATATTTTGTATAATGATATATATTTAGGATACTATTATCATTTTGCACCAAACATTTACCTTTGCTTAATGTTTGTATGATGGTCATACTTGAAGTCCTTATCCAAGAACTGTACACACATTTATAGATTGTGTACTTGGTAAGCTTCAGTCTTTAGGATGATAAGAATTACAGGTCACCTTAGCTATGTTTGCCTTGTCTAGTCATGTTGTTTAGGTTTCTCAGATATATTGTAGAATATGTCAGATGGAAAGGAGGCTTCAGTACTTCATAGACGTACAGAATATGGCATTTAAATGTTTTGTTACTCAAAGTTCAGTGATGAGAAACACAATTGCACATAGAAGCACTCTTCCTTTCCCGAGATGGTGTTGAACATCAAAGATACTCCACATGGAGTTTGTCGAATTCGTCTTCCTTGGCAGATAATGGCCTGTTGGGCATGGAACTGCCCTTGCCTCAACTGCTGACAGTAAGCATGCCGTCCAATTCAGATGATCAAGGCAGAGGATAGAGACTGCTGAAAGCAGCCAAGACAGGATAAGATGGTTTCTCAAAATACCCTGCTTTGGAAGAGATCTGTCAGATATCCCAGGCCTGTAGCCAAAAAAGTAGATGCTCCAACTTTGCAGTAAAGCTGTGGGTGACTGTCCAGGCAGCTGACTGTCACTGTCTTTTTCTACTAAATTTTGGAAATTACTCGCTCATGTTTCCAGCTTATTCAGGTATCATATTTTCCTTCTCAGGTCTTTGATGGGGTTAAAGACTAGATAGTTAAGGTTATGACCATCTTATCTCTTAGCTAAGAGCATTTAGGTACTAGATTCATATTATCCATTATATCTTAGCTAAGAGCATTTAGGTGCTAGATTCATATTATCCAAGATAAACATCTTTGAAGGAATTTCTGTATATTGCCACTTACCCATATTCTGAACATTTAATATACACTTCATGTTTGTTGTTTGTTAGATGTAGTTTGACCCTGTTTATGTTATTTGCCTTTTTCCTTTCCTGGACCTTACCTTATAATGGTTTCTATTGTATGTAGTTTTATATTTAGGTTTAGGACTTTCTTATTTAGACAAAAAGGAGAGATGTAGTGGGGAATCAGGTGCTATACACCTTGCCCTAGAGGTGTGGCCTTTAGGTCTTGACGGCTCATGTACAGGGCATGGCCAGGCCAGTCTAAGACCCAGTGCAAGCCATCTTTCCTTCCTGTTTGTTCCCTTGTGCTTTTGAAGAGAGGATCTGACCCATCGCCGCAGCCACCACATGGACCAGTTCAGCTTTCCAGGAATTGCCCTACGGGACTATCTTTGTATCAGTGAGTGTTTAACATAAACCCCATAATAAATATTAATTTTTATATAAGCAATTGTTAGTGATTAATACCTACTTCATCATTTTTATTTCCCAAAACTAGCTTAGTGTGGACAAGAAGAGAAAGAACTTTCTCTGATGTCTTCTCTTTCCATGGATATCGGTCCAACTGCATTAGCATTCTGCCATTATGACTTCATTTAACCTTACCTCCTTAACAGCCAGCTGGGGGGTTAGAGCTTCAGTATATAAACTGGAGAGAGGAGCATGACAGTTCAGTTAACAGCAGAAGGATCTTTAAAACACTACCATTGGGCCATGCTTGTCCCCTGTTTAAACCCACCCCTGTTGCTCTAAGACAAAGAAAGCTCCTGATCTTAACACACAAAGGTCTGTACCATCTAGTCTTGTTCTGACCCGCAACTCCAGGGGCCATGGTTCCCATCAGTACAATAAAACCACTGAATGCAGAGAGACCAACAATTCCAACTTCAGAGTTCTGATACTTAAGGAGGATCCTATTATGGTCACCTAAAGAAGCTAATGGCCCATCCATCCCTTCAAAGACTGGTTCAGATGTCTAGGCTGCCACACACACACACACACACACACACACACACACACACACACACACACACACACACTCAGGCCTCTCAGGCAGGACATGGTCTGAACATATACTGTGGCCAGGAGCTGGAACTAGCGTGGTGTTATAGTTTGGATCTTGAGTAGCTTCTCAAATCTCAGCCTTGGTCATACTAGGACACCATAGAAATTGTAGGGGGACCCAGTAGAAGGAGGATAGTGAAGATAGACCCTTGATTGAGATTTGGGACCTGGCTACCCTATTCCTTTATTGCCTGGCTTCTGGGAAGTGGGAGGTACTTGGCTCTGTGCTGAACTATGTTGCCATACCAGCCTACAAAGCCAGGGAACAGTGGCTGAGACCCCTGTGGCTGGACGCCCTAACAAACCTTTCTCCTATACATTGCTTTTCTTAGGCCTTTGTCATAATAGTGATGAGAAGCTTACATGGCTTGCAAACTCTAGTAATCTGTCCCACTTCCAGAAGCCCTGGCCAATGGCAATTAGCCTGACTAGCTCAGCATTCTGACATCAGGCTCCATTTGAGAAGGCTCTCCACCTGTGATCCTCCCCCTTTATTTCTTCCTCTTCCTGTCCTGCCAGAGGGCACCCACTCCTCAACCCCAGACTCTCCACCACCTCTCTCTCTCTGTCTCTTTCGCTCTCTCTCTCTCTCTCTCTCTCTATATATATATATATATATATATATATATATATATATATATATCTGTCTATCCCCCTTCCCCTCATTATAATAAAGTCTGTATTTATTTTTCTGTTGCTCTATGCATCTCTTTCCCATGGTACCTACATGGGGCAAGGAGCCCATCCCCCATCTGCTGCCAGCCACAGGTTGTACCCGTGTTGTGAAGCCCCTAAAGACTTCCAGGGAGCTGGATTCTGATGTAAACACATGAGAGTCAGCTTATTTATTTGGACAGGTTCGAACCTGGGCCAAGCTCAGACGTGAGAGGGTTTTTAAAGAAAACATACATAAGTGGGGTGTTACACGTCTTGGCATTTCAAGATTGAGTAAAGGGGTATGGGGTGCAGTAATTCCTGGAAACTATTGACTAAACCTTTGGTGTGAACCCAAGCTTTGAATCTACTGGCTGAACTTTGCGCAAAACCAAAATTTGAATCTTTTGGCTGTCAGGAGCATTCCTGAGATTTCTCCTAGATTCCTCTTAGACTTGGGCCCTGCCCTCTGGCACCAAATGGTCTTTATCCTAGATAAAGTTTTGTAACAGTAAATCTAAGCCTTCACAACCATAACATAATAATCACCAAAGTAGTACACAGGGGAAGGAAAGATTTTCAAGTTCTCAGAACCACATTTTAAAAATGGAGTCAGAGGGCTGGAGAGATGGCTCAGTGGTTAAGAGCACGGTCTGCTCTTCCAGAGGACCCGGGTTCAATTCTATGGCAGCTAACAACTGTCTGTAGTTCCAGTTCCAGGCAAACACCAAGGCAAATAAATAAATAAAGTTTTTTTTGTTTTGTTTTGTTTTTAAAAATGGAGTCAGGTTCCTTACTGATTCCCTGTAGTAAGTGCTGTTCTCATTGGGACAAAATGCATGATAAAAAGCAATTTCAGGAGGGTTTGTGTGGGTTCACAGCTTCATCGTGGCAGAGAAGTGGTGTCGGCAGAAGCTTGAGGCAGCGATCACACTGCTTCTGCAGTCAGGATGCTGAGAGAGATGGATGCTGGTGCTCCTCCGCTCACCTTCTCCGTTTCATTCAGTTCAGAGTTCCAGCCTATGATTGGTACTGCCCACTTTTAGGGGAAGGTTTGCCTACTTCAATTAACTCCCCCACAGACTCTTTCAGAGTACCCCCCAGGTCATTCTTATTCCTATCAAGTTGGTAACCCAAATTAACCACCACACTGCTTCATCTTGCTCTTCAAGAGATCTAATCTTGCCCGTTTGTTCTTCCATGTAAATTTAAGGATCAGTATGCCAAAGTGTATGAAAAGCCATTTTAAAAAACACGTCATCTTGTATGTATGTGTGTGTGGAGGTCAGAGGACAGCTTGTGGGAGGTGCTTTTCTCCTTCCTCAACATTGTGCTGAAAGTCAAGCAGGTTGTTAGGATTGGTGGCAGCCTGTACTGCTGAGCCATCCTCCTGGCTGTGTTTCATGGTTTTATCAATACACTGTTTTCTAAGAAGGAGCCATTAGAAACAGGACATGCTAACAAGGATAGTATGACACCCAACCCCAGGAGGAGCTGGCAGGGAAATGGGACAGAGGTACCAGACCTGTACCTACGGCCTTTCAGTGATTGCACAATAGACTGGATCTGCTGCTTCAGCTGGGTGCCTTCTCTGAGGCTTCCAGGAGGTCCACAGGTCTGCCCGCCCCAGGGCCTGTGTAGAGCACAAACTCCCAGGGGATGTTTTTGTTCTAGTCCATAATATCCGGTGGTGCAGGAAGATGGCTGTGGATTCTCGGAGCACTCAGGGTTGGTAGTTTGTTTTTCTTCTTCCCACAGCTGCTTGTGTGACTGCTGAATGGAACCCAGTGGGTTTAGAATTAACGTGAGCCTTAGTCAGGGCTGCAGTTTCTGGGTTTACTGCTCTGTAAGAGCAACCCACTTCCTCATTGTTTTATTCTTTAAGTCAGTGGGACATCGAGTGTGTACTGGGGTTGGGGAAATCTGGCATCTCTAGGATATTGAGTCTTTCTATCTAAAAATGGCTTATTATCCATATTAACTTTGTTTATTTAATACAAATAAACAATTTTCTCCATTCAGGCCTTTACAAAGATTTATTTGTAAGTATGTTACATTACATTTTCATCATATTTTTAACATCCTTGTATAAGAAACTGCATTTCCAAGTGAATTTAAGTTGGATTTTGGCTCCTGTGACCTTTTGAAATTCTGTTACCTGGGGATTTGCTTTTTTAGCTTCATAAGGATTCATCCCATGTACAGCATAGGCAGTTTGGTTTCCTCCTAGTCAGTGCAGACACTGAGCTCACTCTTTAAGCCTGTGACACTAGTATGTCCTCAAGTACTGCACGGAAGTCCGGTCTGGACCTGGGCCTGGGTCTGGTCTCATCTATAGTCTCAGTGTGGGGCTTGCACTGTTGTGAGGTCTGTTTTCTTTGTGCCCCTTGGGAATGTACCTTTTGGGTTAAGGATGTTGTCTTATACTCCTAGTTGGATGAAGATCTTGATCATGAATAGTGTGAACCAACAAATATATTTATAATGTTTTAAGTGTTAGAAAGTTACATACTTCTTTGAACAAGAGGATACATAGATAAAAAATGAGACTTTATTCATAATAAAAAAATCATGGAACATTAAAAAAAAAGTTACATACTTCTGAGATTAATCCCAGCTTGGATGTAGTACAATATTATTTGTGTAACTGATATCATGAGATATAAAACTCTTTTTTACATGTATTATGTGTGCACACCCATCTGCGTGCTTGTTGTGACGTGTGTATAGAGGTCAGAGGACAGCTCTTGGGAGTCCATTCTCTCCTTCCACCACGTGGATTTCAGACATTGAGCTCTGTGTGGTAAGCCTACAAACACAGCTAACATTTGGCACAGAAATACTGTGTCTTCCTTTTGAACCAAACTAAGACAAAGATGTCTGCTTCTAACACTGTGTAAACTGTGATCTCTGAGGTCCTAGGTAAGGTAATTAGGCAAGACAACAAAAGGTTGGGAACACTACAGAAAAGTAACTTTTCTGTAGTTACTTTTCTGCTTTAAAAGTGAAAGCTGGGTGAGATGTGAAAATTTAAGAAGAATTTTTTTTTTTTTATCAAGTATAGCCCAGTTTTGTCAGATGGTCAGCTCCTTGTGTGGAGATTTATAGAAACAAGAAAACTGAGCAATATGTATAAGTCATAGATCCTGATGTTCTCAGCCTTAGTTAGAGAAGCTGCCTTCTGCAGTGGGCAGCAGCTACTGTTGAAACTCATAACAACTTGCCAAAGTGCTGAGAATAAGTGACAGCTGAGTCCTAAGCCCTAAACAGGAGATCACCTCTTCTAGGCTCAGGAAACATCCTGGGGGAAAGAGCAGAAAGAATGTAGGAGCCATAGGATGGTGTGATCTGCTATGAAATGCAGTGTTCAAGACATGACCTGCCCAAGACCTCCACAAGATGGGGCCTGTCACCATGACATTATAGCTAGCAGCCTCCAGCCTGGAGGTGCTATTGGCAGGAGTGGGAGTATAATGGGAGGGGACTGTTTTCTTCATTGATGTGGCCACTGGTAAGATAGCAATAAGCCATACTCATGCTTAGGTAAGCAACCTTTATTGAACTTAGTTGGAGGCCTGGGTAGATGGCAGAGTGGGTGCCATACAAGAGTGAATACTGTAGTTCAGATCCTTAGTTCCCATTAAAAAGCTATGTAAATGCCAAACAGGCTTTGTGGCTTACTTATAATCTTAGTACCCAGAAAGCAGAGATGGGGATCCTGATGCAAGCTAGCTAGCTAGACCAACTAAATCAGCAAGCTCTGAGTTCAAGACTCTGCCTCAGTATGTCAGGTGAACAGAAAGGGAAATACCTTATGTCAACCTCCATTTTCTATATGCATGCACTGACACGTGTGTGTCCTCCATCATGTGTGCATCTACAGACATATACACAAGTGCGCCATGTGCATACATATGCAAAAAATAATAAAAAATTATCTTGTTGGTCTTAAAAAGAAAGACATGTGTGTAGGAGGAAAATACATTGGAAAAATAGGTTTAGAAAGAGTGAGAGAGAACAGGTAATGAAGGGTGAACATGACCAAAATACATATATTTGTGTATAATTATCAAGTAATAAATGGAAGTTGTCTTTATAAGTAGCATATTCATTCAAGCATTCATGCCCATGCACACTCAGGTACTATAGGAACTCAGTTGTAGGAAAGAACATTTTTGATAACATCTTCACAGCTTATGGGGGCTTTCCTGGACAAGGAATGTTTGTGATGAGTATGCAATAATGAGTCTGGACACATAAAAATTGGCTCAGATTAGCAGGAGAAAAAGATAGTAACTCTCAGCACCATCCAGTAGAGATGCTCTGTGAGTTATAAAAGCAAGTCTCACCTATAATTTTTTATCAGCTACATTAAAAAAGTATAAGGCTATATGAGTTTATTTTAGTTTGTTTTTATGACAGTAAAACATGTATAACAGAACACTGAGCATCTTGACCATTCCTAAGTGAACTGTTGAGTGATGTAAAACATGTTTATGATACTGTGACTATTCTCATCCTTTATCTACATACAGTACTCTTCCTCTCTTATGAAATGGAATCTGGATAATGTACACCAGTAACTGTGGTGGTTTGACTGTGGTTGGTTCCCATAGTCAGAGATGCTTGAATGCTTGGTCCCTAGTTGGTGGAACTGTTTGAGAAGAATTAGGAGGTGTGGCTTTGTTGGAGGAGGTGTGTCACTAGGGTGGGCTTTGAGGTTTCAAAAGTTCATTCCAGGCCTAGTCTCTCTCTCTCTGCTGCTCCTGCTCCAGCATCATACCTGCCTGCTACCACACTGCCATCCATGATGATCATAGATATATGTATATATGTATACATATATATGTATGTGTATATATACTTTATTTTATGAAAACTCAATTATATGACATCAGCTGCACTTGAAAAATATTCTACACTCTTTTCTCAAATTTATTTCCTAACCTTGCCCATGGGTGAGAAATCCTCCACAGGAACTAGAGTATGGTGGGGCTCTGCTGACTACTAGCCAATCTGGATACTTCCTGTCTCAATTGGAGTTGAGCTAATATGCTGCTTCTCTTGTTGTGAGGCTTGGAATCCCTGGACAGATTTTGGGTGCTGCTTCTACCTGGAAACAAGAACAGTGCAGTGCATCATTTGTCCAAAATACAGATCTATACAAGATGTAGATTCTGTTCACACATTCTCCAGCATCTCTCAGACTCTGACATAATCTGTTTGTTGTTGATGTTGTTTTCTGTGCCTTAGCAAAACTCTGTCTCTTCCTTATTTTGGGAGGAAGAGCATAAACTATATAAAAACAAGGCTTCTTTCCAAGTAGAATCATAGCTGAGTTTTGAGTCCAAGTTGTGTTTAATGAAAGATTTAAACATATTAGAAGCATAATGATGGCAACCATGCAAGGGCCCTGTTGAATGTCTGAGGATTTTTAAATGGACCAGTGATACTGAGTCATGCTACTGTCACAAGACAGAGGATCCTCCTTTCAGAGGGCAAAGCTCACTCATTGTGCAATGATCCATTGTAGACCATTTCCTGTGTGTATTCAGTGTATCACATAATCAACTTTGACCCCTCTCCTCAATCAGCTTTCTCATATGTATGCATGTATGTATGTATGTATGTATGTATGTATGTATGTATATATTTGGCATTACATAGACAAGAATTCAGAATTTGCAGAAGTATTTAAACAAAAAATTCCGTGTTTCTGCTTCTTGAAGGTGACTCTATAAGTAATTATCTCCCAAGGTCGACTCACAGTAGTTGATACAGCTGTAGGTCAAGGGAGCATGACAGCAGAACTTGGAAGCATTTGTCTATCTACTACTGGGTTTTGCAGGCATGAAAAATGCAAGGGTGAACAAGTCATGGAATATTGCTTCACAATTTCAGAAAGCAGATGAGGTCAGGTAATGTGTGGCAGGTTAGGACTCCTGTAGCAGGCTTTTTTTTTTTTTTTTTTTTTTGGAACTCAAATCATGACACAGAGACTTATTATTAGTTATAAATATTTGACTAAGTTTTAGGTTTGTCCCATTAGCTCTTATAACTTATATTAACCTGTTTTTCTTCATCTACATTTTGCCTAGGGGCTTTTTACCTTTATTTTATTCTGTATGTCCTACTTTCCTATTGCATGAATCCTAACTGATCTTAATAATAAAAACCTGGAGCCAGATATTGGGGCAAATGGTAGAAAATCAGAGAGACAAGCCACAGCCACTTCTCACCTGGCCATCTCCTCAACCAAAGGGGGTAGATCCTGTCTCCATGAATCCTTGGACTTAATAAAAGAAGCAAAGAAAAATGCAAGGTTTGTGTGTTGGGGAGAACTCCTGTCTCCTCTCGCCTTATATTCTTTTTCTTTGCCCAGCCATATCACTTCCTGTCTCAACTTTCCAAGAGCTGGAATTAAAGCTATATGCGCTTCCCAAGTACTATTAGCAGAGGCATGGGATCCCAAGTGCTGGGATTAAAGGTGTGAGATACCATGACCTGGCTCTGTTTCTCTTTGGGACTGGATCAATCTCTTGTAGCTCAGTGCGACCTTGAACACTGTATCTTTGCCTACCAAGTGCTAGGATTGAAGGTGTGCATCACCACTGCCTGACTTCTGTGGCTAACTCTGAGGCTGGCTCTGTCCTCTGATGTTCATGAAAGCTTTATTTGGTACATGATATATCACCACACTTTTCCTCTGTGTCTGCCTGGCTGGCCCAGGCATCTCCCTCTCTTTCTCTCTCATTTCTCTCTCTAGGAATCCTTAAGCCTAGATTCCTCCTCCTACTTAGTCTCTGCCCACCAGCCCCACTTATCCTTCAACTGCCTTGCTATTATTGGCTGTTCCATTTCTTATTAAACCAATCAGGTGCCTTAGGCAGACAAAGTAAAGCAAATACAGCATAAACAAATGCAACATATCTTTACATAGTTAAACAATTATTCTGCAACCAAACAAATGCAAATACATTCTTTAAATAGTTAAACAAATACTCTATTCCACAACAGAGTCCCTGCAAGGAGGTCCTTGGAGGCCACTGTATGAATTCTAAGCAGGAATAGAGACCCCAGGATCTTGGTGATGCCTAGTCATGGAAAGTCTGCCAAGGAACATTGCAGTCATGGAACAGACCCAAGAGAGGATCTATAAGTCTTTCAGACAATAGAGCTGGAGGCAGAAGGATTTCCAAGCCTTTTGGAGGTCAGTTGATTACCTTCTGACCCCTGGATGCCATGCTGAACACAGAGCTACAGTATTTGGTGTTTTCTTGCTTGGTTTTGCTTTTGCTTTGCTGTGGTTATTCTGTGTTGTGCTCTAGTACTCCCATTTTAGAATGAGAACATTGACTCTGTGCCATTATATTTTGGAATTACATAACATGATTTTGATTTATTTTATTGTGGAAAAAAGTCACATATATATATATTTTATCCATGTAGCCCCTTGTTCAGGCTCCCTTCCCCCTCCTGCCCCTCCCAGTCGCTCACTCTTCTCTCCATCAGTTCATCTCCTCCCCAGCAAGGGCAGGAGGTCCCAAGATCCCAAGGTGACTTAGTTCAACATCCACTCCAGGCAGATCTGCTTTCCTCACCCCCACATCAAGACTGAGTCAGGTGTTTCTCTGGAGGGAATGGGCTCCAAGGTGCCAGTTCAAGGTGTTTCAGATTCCAAGCTGTTCAGTGGTTGTGGTTTGCAGCTTGGACATGCTTAGCTTTCTTTGTTTAAAGTCCACCAATGGGTGAGTACATCCATCCCCTGTTTATCTTTCTGAGTTTGTGAGACCTTGCTCAGGAGGATATTCTCCAAATCCATCCAGTTGCCTACAAATTTTAGAATATCATTTTGTTCCCACTGCTGAGTAGTACTCCATTGTGTAAATGTATCACAGTTTGTTAATCCATTCCTCAGTTGAGGGGCATCTAGGTTGTTTCCAGGTTCTTGCTATTACAAATAATGCTGCTATGAACATAGTTGAGCTAATGCCTTTGGAGTGTGACTGTGCATCTTTAGGGTATATGCCCAGTAGTAGTATTGCTGGATCCTTGGGGAGATTGATTCCCAGTTTTCTGAGAAACTGCCATACTGCACTCCAGAGTGGCTGAACAAGCTTACACTCCCACCAACAATGGAGGAGTGTTCCCCTTGCTCTGCAACCTCTCCAGCATAGGCTGTTATCTGTGCCTTTTATCTTGGCCATTCTGAAAGGTATAAGATGGTTTCTTAAAGTTGTTTTGATTTGCATTTCTCTGATGGTTAAAGATGTTGAGCCCTTTTTCAAGTGTCTTTCAGCTATTTGTAATTCTTCTGCTGAGAATTCCCTTTTTAGTTCTGAGCCCCATTTTTTGATTGGGTTATTCAAGGTTTTGGGCTCTAGTTTCTTGAGTTCTCTATATATTTTAGAGATCAGTCCTCTGTCACTTGTAGGGCTGGTGAAAAATCTTCTCCCATTCTGTAGGCTGTCATTTTGTGTTATTGACTGTGCCCTTGGCTTTACAGAAGCTTCTCAGTTTCAGGAGGTCCCACTCATTGATTGTTGTTCTTAGTGTCTGTGCCACTGGTGTTATATTTAGGAAGTGGTCACCTGTGTCAATGTGTTGGAGGGTATTTCTCACTTTCTTTTCTATCAGGTTCAGTGTGGCTGGGTTTATGTTGAGGTCTTTGATCCACTTGGATTTGAGTTTTATGCAGGGTGACAGGCTTGGATCTTTTTACATTTTTCTACACACTACCTTCCAGCTATGCCAAGACCATTTGTTAAAGATACTATCTTTTTTCCACTGAGTATTTTGGGCCTCTTTGTCAAAGATCAGGTGTTCATAGGTTTTTGGGTTTATGTTGGGATCTTCAATTCTATTCCATTGGTCCATAAGTCTGTTTTTATGCCAGTACTAGGCTGTTTTTATTACTGTAGCTCTATGGTATAACTTGAAGTCTAGGATGGTGATGCCTTCTGAGTTTCTTTTGTTGAGCAAAATCGTTTTGGAAATCCTGGCTTTCCTGTCATTCCAAATGAAATTGAGTATTGTTCTTTCAAGGTCTGTACAAAATTGTGTTGGGATTTTGACGGGAAGTACATTGAATCTGTAGGTTGCTTTTGGTAGAATTGCCATGTTTACCATGTTGATCCTACCTATCCAGGAACATGGGAGATCTTTCTATTTTCTGATATCCTCTTCAATTTCTTTCTTGAGTGATTTAAAGTTTTTGTCAAATAGATCTGTTACTTTTTTGGTTATAGTTACTCCAAGGTATTTAATGCTATTTGCAGCTATTATAGGAACCCACAGTTAAGAGACTATTGATTTTTAAAGTGTTGGGACCAGTAATGACTATAGGCACTTATGATTTGAAATGGAATGCATTTTACGTTATAACATTGCCATGGCCTATGGAAACAAGGGGTAAAATTTATGAGTCAAAGATGACGTATTTATATGTTAGATGAGAAAAAGTAGAACTGTGATGGCTAGTATTACCAACTTGACAATCTAGAATCCTGTGGGAGATGGGCTTCTCGGCATGCCTGTGAGGATTATCTTGGCTCTGTTAGTTGAGATGCACAGACTCTCCCATTGTAGATAACAGCATTCCTTGGCTGTGATCCTATTGTGAAAGGTTTCTGGCCCATACTTTCAGGTTTTGGCCCTGGGATTCTGACCTGCTGACCTGAAGTCCTGCAGGAATACACACAGTCCCACAGAATCACACAGATGCTTATATTATTTTTATGTTGATTGACCTAGGGCCCAGGTATATAATTTGCTAACTCCTTCAGCTGAACTCAACCCATCTTGTTCAGCCATGTGGCTAAGTACCTTTTCTCAGAGCAGCATTTCAGCTTCTTTCCTCTGCATCTCGTGGAAGCTCTGGTGACTCTGTGGCATCTGTGTCTGTTCTAAGATGTTCTCAGGTTTACTTAGTCTGGTAGCCCCACCCACACTTCCTGTCTGCCTTCAGCCAATCAGCGGTTTTATTAAACTAGTAGGCGGGACAAATATTTACAGTATATACAATCCCTCTACAAGATCCTGAACTGTGTAAGTAGAAAAAGAGAGCTGACCAGCATGCATTCTGGCTCCTGCAGCCTTGGCTTCCCTGCCATGATGGACTTATACCTTTGAATTGTGAGCCAAAAAAAAAAACCAACCCTTTCTTCCTTAAATTGCTTTTGTCAGCGTGTTTTGTCACAGCTACAGAAAAAGAAGCTAAGATATCCAGATAAGTTTTCCTCACTCTTTTCTTGAACCCACCCCCCACATCTCTATTGAGTGAATAAACTATCATTTGTTTAACTAGCTTCCCACAGCAGACATTATCTCCAGCCTTTTAAAATTGTAGACAATGTTACAAACCATATCTTTGTACCTGTGCGGTTTGCCTCTGTAATAATATAACTACAGGGTCATCTCCCAGAAGTGGACTTCCTAGATCATTTGTTATGCTGGGAGTTCATCTAGACTCCCTCAGGACAGTGTGTTATCTGTAATCTTAAACCCTCACCGATAAGGTGTTTTTCTTCTTTTTTCTTTGCTCATAAATATACAATGTTGTGCCAGTTCTGCACTTTATCTAGGGTGAGGCTCAGTATCTTTTAAAGTCCTAGGCTCATTTGACTTTTCTAGTCAGGGAACTCTTGCCCCTTGCCAACACTTCTATCATCTTTCACTGCTTCCCAAGAATTCACAAGGCCTTTTCAAGAAAGCTTGTAGAAGAACTGGGGAGAGGGCTTTCTACCCCTTATCTGGTTCTTTCCTTTCAGTTGGAGAATGAACCCAGGGCCTTGTGTAGCACTGTCCCTTCCACCTCCAGCTTCATCCTGGGCCCTAGAGCTTTCCTTCCTGATTGACAATGGTATTTTACTCCCCTCTTCCACCAAATCTTTTTAGGAAACTGAAACAACAAGGATCATTTCTGCTGTACATAGTTATTCAAAATTCTGCTTTGTGCTTGGCGCTCTGAGAACAGAACCTGCACCAGAAGGTTTGGTTTACTTTATTTTTTTTTTGCCCCTGCATATTTTATTTTCTTTGTAAATAACTGCAGCTTTGATTAAAGACTTGGATCTTGAGACTGGGAAGATGGTGAGCTCTAGTGGGAACTCAGTCATTGTTTTCTCCAGGCTCTGCTTGTCTACCGACTAATGTGGGAGAACCCAGAGCTATGTCACCATCACAGTGTAGCTTTTGAACTACTTTTGGAGAGTTTAGGTCATTGATTCCTAAGAGATTAGGATAGGAAAATTGTAAGTTCAAGACCAGCCTGTGATATATAGAAAGAGTCTCTAAAACCTGAGTGTTGGGAGTGTAGCCCAGTTATAGAGTGCTTCCTAGAATGTACAAAGGCCCCTGACTCTGTCGCCAGCATTCTGCAAAATTCTGTCCTGTTCTTTGATGATTTGGTCCAGTTAAATACTCTATGGGACTATTCTTTTTCTCACTCTTTGCTGTAAAGGAAAAATATTAAGTTTTAATAATCTTTTAAATTAAATCTTTAGTGACTATAGAGTAATACCTGACTGTTAAGTAATCTACTTAAGCAATTTATGTTAGACAAGAGTATAAGTTCTAAGAATAACCTACTTTTTTCTAAATTAAGTAAAAATAAAATAACTAAAAACAAGCAAATGAAATTTTAAAATTGATTAAATGTGGAGCCATGAACAAGAAAAAAATCATTTATTTGCATTTTTCAGGTTCATTTTTTTCTTGATAAAATTTTTGCCTGTTTAATTAAGCAGGATCTCCCTTGCATCTCAGTAACAAAGAAGGAAGGAACTCCTAACAGATAAAAAACTAAAATCGGATTTCAGAGTGGCATTTTAACTCATGGTGTTTGGCCATTGCTGTATGTTCTGAATGCTGCTAACCTATATGCTAGTTTTGTGAGAGGTGCTAAGGAACCCCTAGGTCAGGAATATCTCAGGGTGAGAAGTGACAGTGACAGCCTAACTAAAAAACTAAAAAGTAAATGCATGAATTGAGGAATTCAATGAAGGTTCCAGTTCAATTTACAGTGAAGAAATTCCTTGGATGCTTCAGTGCTTGAAGCTGGATGGGGAACTTGCCTTCACAGGTATTTATGATCTTACCAGAAGAGGGAGCAGTGGTAGTGTCAAGGCAGCAATAACAATGGCATCCTATAAACAAACGAAAGCTTGGGGGGCGGGTAAGGAAGAGGCTGATGAAGTATCTGAGTTAATGTCCTTGACTTAATAGGTTACATGATGGGCACTCAGTAAACATTTGCTGAATTCATTTATGAAGAAGCATTGTCTTTCCCCATGAAGGGCACACCTGGGCTCATTTCCTCAGATGACATAAGGGAAATACCTATGAAATACTCCATAAATAATTCCACATCTTCTTGGGCTGGACAGAGAAAAAACAAAGGGTACTCAGATCATATGGGCAAACAGTCTCAAGCAGCAGCTGGAAGGAATGTTTGGGAGAAAGGCCTGAGCAGGCTTGGATTCAAGGGAAATGTGGCTTCCTGCTGGGCTGGCCACCAACATCTTTTCTCTTTCTTTGAAAAATTAATCCTTTTTCAGCCCTTTTATCTTTAGTGTATAGGAGGGCTACTGATTTCTTTGAGTTAATCTTGTATCCTGCTACATTGTTGAAGGTGTTTATCAGCTGTAGAAGTTTCCAGGTAGAATTTTGTGGGTCACTTATGTATACAATCATATCATCTGCAAATAGAGATAGTTTCACTTCTTCTTTTCCAATTTGTATCCCCTTAATCTCCTTTCGTTCTCTTATTGCTTTAGCTAAAACTTCAAGAACTATATTAAATAGGTAAGAGGAGAGAGGACATCCTTGTCTAGCTCCTGACTTTAGTGGGATTGCTTTGAGTTTTTCTCCATTAAGTTTGTTGTTGGCTGTTGGCTTCTTGTAAATTGCCTTTATTATATTTAGATATTTTCCCTGTATTCCTGATCTCTCCGCTATATATATATATATAAAATCTGGTGATAGTTATTATTTTAAAAACACTTACAGTACAAAGGAGATTTGGAGGGGAAGAAAAGGAGGAGACGTCACGCAGGGGAATGCCACAAAGCTTTTTCCCTAAGCACCCTGAGGGTCAAAAGAACTGAGTTATCTCTTTGTCTTAGGTTCTCCCTAGCTGGCCATGCCCTGATTGGATCTGGTTCTTTGACGTCAGGTAAATTCTGATTTCCTACTGCATCTCCCCTTTTTGGATAGGTAGGATCAACATAGCAAAAATGGCAATTCTACCAAAAGCAATCTACAGATCTACAAACGCACTTCCCATCAAAGTCCCAACACAATTTTTTACAGACCTTGAAAGAACAATGCTCAATTTCATTTGGAATGACAGGAAAGCCAGGATTGCCAAAACAATTTTGCTCAACAAAAGAAACTCAGGAGGCATCACCACCCTAGACTTCAAGTTATACCATAGAGCTACAGTAATAAAAACAGCCTAGTACTGGCATAAAAACAGACTTGTGGATTAATTGGATTGAATTGAAGATCACGACATAAACCCAAAAACCAATGAACACCTGATCTTTGACAAAGAGGCCCAAAATACTCAGTGGAAAAAAGATAGCATCTTTAACAAATGGTCTTGGCATAGCTGGAAGGTAGTATGTAGAAAAATGCAAATAGATCCGAGCCTGTCACCCTGCACAAAACTCAAATCCAAGTGGATCAAAGACCTCAACATAAACCCAGCCACACTGAACTTGATAGAAAAGGAAGCGGGAAATACCCTTCAACGCATTGACACAGGTGACCACTTCCTAAATATAACACCAGTGACACAGACACTAAGAACAACAATCAATAAGTGGCACCTCCTGAAATTGAGAAGCTTCTGTAAAGCCAAGGGCACAGTCAATAACACAAAATGACAGCCTACAGAATGGGAAAAGATTTTTTTACCAACACTATAAGTGACAGAGGACTGGTCTCTAAAATATATAGAGAACTCAAGAAACTAGAGCCCCAAACCTTGAATAACCCAATCAAAAAATGGGGCTCAGAACTAAAAAGGGAATTCTCAGCAGAAGCATTACAAATGGCTGAAAGACACTTGAGAAAGTGCTCAACATCTTTAGCCATCAGAGAAATGCAAATCAAAGCAGCTTAACCACCTTACACCTGTCAGAATGGCCAAGATAAAAGACACAGATGACAGCCTATGCTGGAGAGGTTGCAGAGCAAGGGGAACACTCCTCTATTGTTGGTGGGAGTATAAGCTTGTTCAGCTACTCTGGAGTGCAGTATGACAGTTTCTCAGAAAACTGGGAATCAGTCTCCCCAAAGACCCAGCAATACCACTACTGGGCATATACCCTAAAGATGCACAGTCACACTCCAAAGGCATTAGCTCAACTATGTTCATAGCAGCATTACTGGTAATAGCAAGAACCTGGAAACAACCTAGATGCCCCTCAACTGAGGAATGGATTAACAAACTGTGATACATTCACACAATGGAGTACTACTCAACAGTGAGAACAAAATGATATTCTAAAATTTGTAGGCAACTGGATGGATTTGGAGAATATCCTCCTGAGCAAGGTCTCACAAACTCAGAAAGATAAACAGGGGATGGATGTACTCACCCATTGGTGGACTTTAAACAAAGAAAGCTAAGCATGTCCAAGCTGCAAACCACAACCACTGAACAGCTTGGAATCTGAAACACCTTGAACTGGCACCTTGGAGCCCATTCCCTCCAGAGAAACACCTGACTCAGTCTTGATGTGGGGGTGAGGAAAGCAGATCTGCCTGGAGTGGATGTTGAACTAAGTCACCTTGGGATCTTAGAACCTCCTGCCCTTGCTGGGGAGGAGATGAACTGATGGAGAGAAGAGTGAGCGACTGGGAGGGGCAGGAGGGGGAAGGGAGCCTGAACAAGGGGCTACATGGATTAAAAAAAAAATGACTTTTTTTCACAATAAAAAACACACACACAAGAAAAGAAAAATTAACCCTTTAATGTTATTAAGTTCTTGTTAACAAAGTATGTATATTGAAGGTATATGAGATGATGTTTAGAGATATGTATACATTGTGAAGTTATTAAATAGAACTATGGTTGATTTAAATGCAGCAAGCACACCCATCATTTACATACACGTGTGTGTGTGTGTGTGTGTGTGTGTGTGTGTGTGTGTGTACACTAAGAGCTCTCTTACAATTCCAAGTCTTTAATGGAGTGTTAGTGTTATCACCTGTGGTCACCCTACTGTGGCGATCTCTCTCAGTGTCCTCTGAAGACCTTTCCCACATCTTTCCTTCCATCTCCTCTCTCATTTTGACTCTCAGTCAACCTGTCCAGTCTTCCTCCTTTTACTTTATTATTGTTTGTGTGTGGACACTGCTGGGGATTGAACCTATGTCATCATACATGTGAGGCAAACATGCTTTATTACCAAATTATAGCGCTGTAGCCTGAAGTTTTCTGACCCTCCAGGCTTATGGTCCAAACAAATCTCTCGCACCTGTGGTCCTGCAGCTGCTTATAAAATAACTACTCAGAGGGTCATATTAATTAAAACTGTTTAGCCTATGGCTCAGACTCATTACCAATTAGCTCATACAATGAATGCAACCCATTTTATTAATCTATGTGTTGCATTTCTGTGTTATAAATCTTTCCTATTGTCTACCCTGGACTAAGTAAACCTTACAGCAAATTATTAAATTTTGTGTTCTCAAACAAAGAGGATAATATAGCCTTATACATTACTAAAGGAGAGTATACTGTTTTGTAAAATGTCTGGAACAGTATCAGCACATAATAGATTTGATAAACATTTATTATCAGTAATAATAATAGTAATAGTTTTATAATAATACTCTATAATATAATAATAGTATTCCCTGGTTGAGAGACCCCCAAAGAGACTACCAGAGATGCAAACTCTCCAAATTGCAAAAGCAAGGTTTATTGAAAAGAAATAAAGGCCATGTCAGGGACTCTGTTGAGTGCACCATCCTAATGGAGGCCAGAAGAGGTACCCACTCCTCTGCAAGCTCAGTTTTAAAGGAAAAACCACAAAGTTACACATCAGTTAGGAGTCTCAGTATGGATACAAATAGTATTAACTGGACATTAGATACCAAGTTTTTTATACTATAATTTGATACATTTAATAGATAATTGTATAGATACATTTTTGCCTATGTGTTTTATTATTTTTCACAGATTATATTTATTTATTGGAAATACATACTTCAAATACTTATTATTATCAATTTTCTTTTCTTTTACATTTTCAAACATTTATTTATTTACTTTATAATTGGGGTGTGTGTATGTGTAGGTCAGTGGACAACTTACATAGTCAGTTTTCTCCTTCCATCATACTGGTCCCAGGGATTGAATTTGAACTCGGGTCTCCAGGTTTATTGACAAACACTTTTACTTGAGGATGATCTTACCAGCTCTTTCCGAAATGTATCCCAGGAAACTTATACAAATTAACTTTAAAGCCAATATTTGAAAGGAATACCCATTTAGTCAGTTCCCTTCAGCACTATGAGCTGCCATTTAAAGATCTCAGTGGGAAATCATTAGCATTTCCTTACTATCTTTTAATATGTTTGTAGCTCTGGGGATGAATCCAGGGCTCCTCCCCTGTTACTCATTTCTCTGCCACAACTCAGCCTGCACTGTGTTAAACTAGAAGGGAGAGACAAGAACTCTCCCCAAGTTTATATTCACTTACATCCAATCTTCTGTGGTTCCCATCCCTTTTCAGATACAAAATGAAGTATATCATACATTTAACCATTTATATTTAATTCATTTTATATATTCTATATTCATGTGATTTGAGATTACTTGTACTTATAATTTGTGTTTTTGAGATATATCTACATTGTATTGGCATCTACATAAATATACCTATCCAGTCAGTACAACTTCCTTCATTTGTTGTCTTGCTTCTTTGTGGATGATTTTGTTCCTTTGTGGCTGCTACCCCGGAGGTTTCATATTCTGCTTCTGTTCTTTCAGAGGTTACCCTCTGAGTTAGTGAAATCTCTCCTTAGGCAACCTTTCCTGCCTTCTTGCACAGCACACAGGCCTGTTAATGCTTTACTTTCCATTCCTGCCTCTCTCCACTTAAATGTGTCTTCATCTAGCATTTTATTCTTTTCTGAAAGAAGTACTCTAAATAACATCTGATGCTTGTTTATAGTTCCCTGAATGCTTTCTTCTGCTTCAGGGTCATGTTTATCTCCTCTGGGTTTAATTTTCAAAATATCCCTTTAACTGTCCTGCTATGCTTGAATGGGAAGTATCTCATAGGCTCCTTGATTTGAGCATCATCCCTATCTGGTGGTATAGACTTGAGACATTGTAGAACCTTTGGGCCTAGATCTTGGCTAGGAGATGATGTACATACACTACTCAGTATGGAACTTTAGAGCTACAGGCCATTTCTCTTCTCCATATCATCTGTTTCTAGTCTGCTACAATGTAAGGAACCTCTGCACCATGCTTTTGCCACTTTGAATGCTGCCTTTTCCATGACCTTGAACTGAAAGAGAACCAGAGTATCTCATCCCTTAAATTGCTGTCAGGTATTTGCAAAGTAACAAGAAAATAAAACATACCTCTTGCAGAAGAGTCCATGGGTGAAATGCTCTTGGCCTTGACTTGTCTGAAAACATCTGAAACTTTCCTCAGTCTTCAAGAATAGTAAAAATGGGTGTAAGCACCTAAGGATGACTGCATCCTGTCAGCCTCCCCTGCTCCCCTACATCTCAGCTACTCTCTTCTGCCTTCTTGAGGCTCTCAGAGGCAGTCTGCTACCCACTTAAATGTGCTGCCTTTCTAATCTTCTTGTCTTGCTTTTCCAGTCATACAAGATATGTTTCCTTTTGGCCTTTATACAGTGTGTTGTACTTCCTGAATCTACAGATTCATGTCTTTGATAAGTTCTAGAAAGTTTTTCTATGAATAATGATATCTATAATAAATTATCATTAATATTTAACAATTATAATTAATAGTATCTAGAATCTCTCCCTCTCCATGAATACTGATTCTCCTTATTCTTTCAATTCCCCTTTCCTTTCTGTGCTGTTAGATATATCTGGATGTTTTCATCCAATCTAAGTACTCATGCATCTGTAATCTCTGCTATATTGTCTCTCTTTGACCTTTCGAATACTTCCTGGAGAATTTTCTCACCTCTGCTTTCAGTTTCTGTTCTCTTATCTGCTGTGTCCGCTTAGGAGAACCTAGCTACTGACTTTGTAATTTTAATCACATAGTAGGTTGTTTTGTTTCTAAGAAACTGTTTGGATTTTATTTTCTGATTTTATTTTGGTAATGTTTTATTGTTTATTGGTTGGATATCTCCTTTTTTGGTATTAGTCAGGTCAAAAACTCTTAATTTATAATCTATAAAATTACCTAATTTTCTGAAATTCTTAGGTTATAATGCCATTGCTTATCTCATCTGTTAGTTTTGTGTGTATGTTCACATGAGTACATGAATGGCATGACAGATATATGGAAGTAAGATAACAACTTGCAGGAATTAACCCTCTCTGTCTACTTTTTGGGCTCCAGGTGGGGATCAAACTCAGGCTGTCAATCTTGGTGGGAATGACTTTTACTCTTTGAGCTATCTTACTGACTTTTATTCTTTTCTTGAGGTTGGTTTCCCTGGACCGTGATGATGGTAGAAATTTAAAGTTCAAATTTTAATGAAATGCAACTATAAATCCTAGAAAAAAAACTTTTCCTTTAGTCCCAGTATAGTAAGCAATACTATATGCTTTCTTATTCTGCAGACAGGAGTCTATCCAAGGTGGCTCTTAGTTTTGGGAAGGGCAGCTACTCACTTTGTGACCCACTTGTCTGTTTGATGAGAGGTGTAAACAGGACATTTAGCTTTAAATGGGAAGCTGCTTGAGAAAAATAGTTCTATTATCTGTGGTTTAAATGAGAAATACTCATAGGCTCCAGTATTTGAATATTTGCTTCTCAGTGGGTGGCACTTTTTGGGAAGGTTCAGGAAGCATGGCCTTTAAGAGTGCTGATGGAGCAGGGTTTTGGAATCACAGCCTTGCCTTACTCTAGTTTACTGTCTCTGCTTTGTGTGTGAAGTTGACAGCGTGATCTCTTAGCTTCCTGCTCCTGCCATCGTGCCTGGTAGCTGCCATAGCTGCTATGCCTCCCTACCATGATGAACACTTATCCCTCTGGAACCTTCAGTCCAAGCAAACTCTTCTTTTCATATGTTGCCTTGGTTTGCTGTTTTACAATAGTAACAGATGAAATCAGGGGGAACAGGAGCTAGAGAGATGGCTCAGGGGTTAGGAGTGCTGACTGTTCTTCCAGAGGCCCTGAGTTCTGTTCCCAGCAACCATATGGTGGCTCACAACCATCTATGATGATATCTGGTACCCTCTTCTGTATACTGTATACATAAATAAATAAATATTTTTTTAACCATTTGTTTATTTATTTGCCTTGGTGTTTGTCTGGAACTGGGAACTGGAACTACAGACAGTTGTGAGTTGCCATGTGGGTGCTGAGAATTGAACCCTGGTCCTCTGGAAGAAGAGACAGCACTCCTAACCACTGAGCCATCTCTCCAGCTCCAATAAATCTTAAAAAAAAACAAAAACAAAAAAAAACTCACAACAGTAACAGAAACCAAAGGAATACCCTAACAATACTGGCTTTTCATCTAAGAAGAAAATGCCTTTGTTTAAAAGATCAGTCATAAACATACATACAGTGTTCTAGATTAAAAATTACTGAGGGATTATGCGCTTGTAAATATTTGTCCCTCCTACTGGTATAATAAAATGCTGACTGGCCAGAAGGCAGATTTGGAAGAATGGGTAGTGATACCAGACTAAGAAAACTCTGGGAGGAGGAAGAGCAGAGAGAGATGCCAGGCAGATGTAGAGGAAGCAAAATGAGAATGGTGCTCTGAGCAAAGGTACTGAGCCACTTGGCTAATCATGGGTTAGTTTAAGAGTAAGACTTGGCAAGTTATATGACTGAGCTAAAGGCCAAACAGCATGAAAATAATATAAGACTTTGTGTGATTATTTGGGACTATAGGTTCAGACCTCATAGATTGGCCAAGCCAGAAACGTTTGACTACAACAAATGGCAAATCTTCTGATTCACAAAAATGTGTATCACATCTGTGCATGTGACAGGAAGTTAAACAGCCAGAGATAGCCAGCGTGCTAGAATGATGCACTATTTATTATTTTGAAACAGTGATTTCATGTGTCTTCTGTTCTAGAAAAGTGCTAATAGTTGGACAATTGGTTTTATTTAATTTTCTTCTTCCTATTCCATGTGGATATTTCCCTCAGACCAGTATGGAGCAGCAAAATACAACATGAGCTAGCCCAAACCTAACAGCACAGCAAGTTGCTCCCCTCTATCAAGAGGTACAGAAATTCATTGCAAATGGCTGAGGTGGAAGATGACTTTTAAAACAGAGTTTTAGGAAGAAAATGGAGATCTCTGGACCATTTATTCATTGTATCCAGTAAGTTACAAAGACTGGCACATATTTGTATTAATTCTAGTTCAGCAGGTCTAGAATTAGAGTAGACCAAACTTGGAAGATGGATCCTCAGAAGTAAGTAGGACCAGCAAACTTCCACAACTCAGTTCTAGAATCTGTTATAAAGTTAGAATATTTCCAAGGGCTAAGGACCCTCCAGAAACATACTGGTGACCCTGTAACAAAGTTTCTAGACCTTAGCACAACTCACACCAAGATAGATGAGCCACTCAGGCCTTAAAGCCCAACACACGGGCAGCAACACCTGCCAAAACACAAAAGAAATCAAACACATTGTTCTGGATAAGTCCCTAAATGTACTAACCTTGATTTTGGCTTCTGTAGTTCCACTTCTGGCTAAAGGTTCTTTTTAATTGAGGTGTGTCAACTCAAGATGTGGTTTTAGTGCTTAGAAGCCCGTCCTAAGAAAGGCTCAGAACTGCACTATGACCCCTGACACTCAGTATTGTCTCCAGCTAGCTAATACACACTTCCTATTGGTTTAAACTTATGTCCTCATGGTCTTCTCTAATGGATACCCCAAAAGAGCCCACAGCAGACTCTCTCTTGATTGAATTAACTTAGATTCACACACAGCTCCATGGAATTTTCTGGCTTTGATTATCATTGCAAAAGTTCTGATGCTTAGAATTGCCACGTCCTTTCCTGAGCATACAGCTAGACTTCCTGTTCCAGACTTCCTGTCAGTTCAGGAGGCCCATGTCACTGAGGGCTTATGAATGGAATGTGAACAGTGTGCATGCCCTACTTCCAGGCTTGGCCTATAAAAATTTCACATGCGTGCTCTGACAAGCTCATTTCCTCTTTTGATCAGGAAGGCTTCTGTGTAGCCTGCAGGATGCATGCTGAAGATAGGAGGCCATGAGCCTCAGTTCTTTTGTGACTCTGTGGCTGGAGCACAGCCACCTGGGTGAGTGTCAGCTCACTGTTTTCTGCTCAGCCATTGCACATTTAGGTTATTTTGGTAACATTGCCGAGCCTCAGGATAATGGAGGGTGTGTGAAGGACAGACAGGGTATTAACAGCCCCATGAGACACCACTGTGACCCAGATATAGTTGTTTTTCCTAGTGCAACTATGAACACACATCTGCATTGTTTGTGGATGTCACCCAGGGCCTGGGATTTTTGTTGTCTGTCTCTGCCCTCTGTTAGCAGCCTCAGCCAGTCATGATTTGTCTAGATGCTTTTAGTGGGATTAGATACCTGGTTATTGAAACCCAGTACAGCTGAACCCAGGCTATGTATTCCCAAGCCGTGCCTTCCTGGAACATTGGATTCGATCTGCAGAAGAAAGGACAATATTTTCATAATAAAATAAATATTAATGAACAGAGTGCAAAACTGGATGAATTTCAAAGACCAGGCTTGCCACATCAAAGAGATTCCAGCCTGCATTTGCAGTTGTGGAGGAAGGTCAAGGACTCCCATGGGCTGCTGGCTGGCTGGGCTGAACACTCAGCATACTATTTATTCATTGTTTCTCTAAGGGTTTTAGGTTTGGATCCAGTAGACAAATATTTTCTCCCAATACAGTGCAGACACCCAATTCAAGGGCTGTTAAATATTGCTAGAGCATGAGATTATTTGTTACTGGGTCTCTTCTCTTTCCAAAGTCTCCCCATCCTCTGGGGGAGAAGAAAAGGAGCCTGCCACCCACAGATATCAGCTGCTCAGTAGACTGTGGTAGCTTTTGAATGAATCTTGTGAGTGGCTCTGGTGAGGGAAGAACTCCCTTTCCACCCATGGCCTCTAAGGCCCCTTCCTACCCACCATAGTGTTCTCCAGCCACCTCACCCCCACTGATCCCTGTATTCGGGGGCTGGAAGCACTGGCCGTCTGCCCACTGGGGATGGAATGAGAGCTTCTGCCCCAGGAAGCCTTGCAGCTTTGTGACTACCACACTGAGCACCTCCCCCTTAGCAGTCCATGTCTTGCAGAGTGTCTTAGTTAGGTTTCTATGGCTGTGATAAACACCATGAGCAGAAGCAGCTTGAAGAAGACAAGGGTTAGCTCACTTTACAGCTCCCAGTCTTCAGGAAGGAATTCAGGGCAGGAATTTAGGCAGACACTGATGCAGAGACCATAGAGGAATACTGCTTGCTGGCTCTTTACTCACAGCTTTCTCAATTTTCTTTCTAATACACCTCAAGACTGCCTGCCGGAGTGGAGTGGCACCTCCCACAGTGGGCTGGGCCCTCCTATTAGTAATCACTAATTAAGAAAATGGCTTACAGACTTGTCTACGAGCACTCTGAAAATGGTGTTTTCTCAATTGAGGTTTCTCTTCTTAGATTACTCCAGCTATGTCAAATTGACAAAAAATAAACAATAAGACAGCCAGGACACTGGGTATAGTGGTCTATACCTGCAACCCTGGTACTCATGATGGTCTACACCTGCAGCCCTGGTACTCATGATGGTCTACACCTGCAGTCCTGGTACTCATGAGGAACAGGAGACTTGAAAGACCAAGGACAATCTGGGCTAAATAGTAAGAATCCCCCCCTTACACACACACACACACACACACACACACACACACACACACACACACACACACAGAAAGAGAGAGGGCTGGGGGGTCCATGTCTCCTACAGCTGGCAACTAATCCAGATTGGCACAGACCTCCATAGTTCCTGGGTACAGGTGCTCTGTCACACCCCAGTGTGGGCTCATGACCCGTATCCCTTTGCTTCTCTTGCCATTCTGCCTCCTGAGTTGTTAGGCCTGTGTTTATTCAACTCAGAGCCACAGCTTTCTGAGGTTGGTGGAGTGGGAGTAAGCGCAGGGTGAGATGAGAAAATAAAAAAAAAAAAGGACAATCAGAGGAGGAATGATCAGCACCAAAGAGGGCCATGGAGGTGGCACCTGGCCTGGTACTTGCAGAGGACAGTGGGGACTGAGGGGTCACCTGTGCCTGATGTCATGGGAGTGAGGGCATGAGTCTATTAAGCTCGGTCCTGCACGGTGAGTGTTTTGCCAAGGAGATAATAGCTCCTGAGGTGTGAGATGGGCTCAAGATGGAGCCCCAGGGACACAGGTCTGGAGGGAAATCCCCGGGAGAAAAGGGGGATGGCAGGTTTCTGCAGGGAGTAGGTCATTACGTGTCTGGGGTGGAGGGTCTGCATTTGCAAAGGACAGCAGCCTGGATTAGGAAGTTCTGATTTTGCATTTGTAGCTGGATTTTTGTTTGTTTATTATATGGTGCGGGGGATGAAATTTAGGGTCTTGTGCATGCTGGGCACATGTCTACCACTGAATTACATCCCAGGCCTTACCAATACTGATTCAGATAAGTAGAGTATATAGAAATAAGACTGCTCTGCCAATTGGACAGAGGGTCTACTTTGACCCTATCCTAACATCAGTTTTTCTCTAGTTTCCCACTAACTGCTCTAGCGTTTTGTGCATGCAGGAGCAACATCCATCTGCATTACTGTCTGTTTATATTTCACAGGTGAATCATTGTACAAACTTTTAGTTCCTATGCTCCTGGCTGTAAGTAGCACAAAATCCTTATTATAGTAAGATGCAATAATAGTTTCACAGTAAGTGGTCTCAGTGAGTTCCAGGGGGTTGTATGGATGTGTTCAAACACTCCATGCAGAACAAAGCTGGCTATGGTTTCTTTGGCCTTGAGCCACAGCCCTCTGGGTGCACATAATGATCTCTGGGCCAAGTCACTCCCTGAGAGGTTAGGAGCAAAGCTGGAGGCAGGATCTCACCTCAGTATCAGAGGAGCTGAGATCAGATTTTCCAGTGTGATTGCCGGCCGGCTGGGGCCTTTCTTTGTTATGGTTCTGGGTAGGGTGAGTTCTTTGTGGCCCATGTAGTTCTAGGAAGATGAAAGTCCTGTTCCAGGCCAATAGGAATGCCTTAGCTGGGATAGAGTTCCTGTGAGCTCTTCCTGAATACTTGAGGTGCAGCCCTGTTCATATTAGTGCCCTCCAGGGCTGTCTCCTTTTGTTTCCCAAGACTCCAGGCTGAGAAAGTCAAGGAAGTGCCTTTTCCATGCCTTCTGATGGGGCTGTGCTCACTGGGAATGGGCTCCCAGCTTGGAGAAGCTTGCCTGCTATTTTGGCTGAGGATCCATGTTCTGTGATGCTGTTTGGAATGTCATGGCTCTCTCTTAGCAGCACTTTCTCACAGCTGGGACTCATGTGACAGCTGGTTCACTGTTGCATTCCTATTTCTTATTCTCCTTATTGTTTTGAGCAAGTCTCAAAAAGAAAAGGGTGAGTGACCAGCATTGGCAGCTGTGTGAACTGGGATTTCCTTAACCCTCTGTGCCACCTCTGCAATGCTAATGACTTACTTTCCAGCCCATGTAAGGATGACAGGCCTGTTAGTTTATCTCTGGCTATCGTCTTCATCGAGGAGAAGAACCTTAAGAGTGGATTCAGGCTGCCCCTGGTGCCCCTGTCCCTTGGTGAAACAGGTGTTGCAAAATCATATGCAAGGAACCAGAATTCTCTGCTGTTAGCAGGGACTCATGTTAGGGAAAGTGGGGGAAATCCATATGTGGAAGATCTGAACTCTGCTGCAATTCTGGCCTAGATTTTTAATTGACCTAAGAACAACTAAACCAGCCATTTGGGGTTCAGGGAGCTGCTTTTAGGATGTTCTAAGTCCCATTTCCATGTTCAAACTGTTTCTAGTTTCTTTGGGGCACAAACTGGTGATTTCTAATTGCAACTCAGTAAAATTAGTCACCTCCTCATGGCTGCATAAGAACAAGTCCCCCCATACCACTCACGCTTGCCATTTCTTATTCTGTTGACCATAAGAGCTTTTAAATTAATATTTACATTGTGCTATAAACAAGTCCATAGACTGGAAGCTTGGGGAGTCTCTGGTTTCATTAACATGCTGCTGCTGTATAGGGTCATGAGTTTAACTGAGGGTAGAATTAGCCTCAGGTTTCCAATGGCAACATGACTGTGGAATGATACATTGAAGTGACCCATTAATATAGTTACACGTGTGAGCTCTTGCCATAGATGATCATCCCTGGAGCCTCACCAGAGCCTGAACCATGCTTGGTGGATGTCATCTCCCCAAACTATGAGCAAAGGAGACCTCATTTATCTATAAAGTCTAAAAATAGGGAGCCATGCCATTATTAAATGTGAATGTGGTCTTCTATCAAGACATTGGGAGTCAGCATCCATGTATGACTACAGTTTTAGCATTGTGTGGTCTTATTTTTCTCATGTGTGAAATCAGTTGCATAAAAACTTTTTGAGTTTGAAACAAGAAATCTTAAGTAAAGCATCTAAATAAAGGTTAGTTACCCAAGTGAAAAGTGACAGGAAGGCGGACGTGACTTTCTCCTTCTGAAGCTGATAGACCCCAGACTCAGGGTACTATCCTCAGGAAGGGGGGCCCCAAGAACCCAGACTCCAGGCCGTTGATGTGAAAAAAGCATGAGAGGTTTATTACATCTGCAGACGTGCTACCTCCCTGCCTGGGGAAGCAAGGGAGTAGCAAGGGAGGGGCAATCCCATATCTCTTTTAAAGGCTAAGACCATAAAATCACCATAGCAACTGGGGCAACACATAGGGTCACTTTAAAGGTCATACTTCAAAGTCATAAGGTTGCTCACAGTAGTCATGGGGTTGCCTTAAGACCAGCTGGTTAGGGGGCTTTTACACCCATGTGTTGGTCACTGCTATTCTGCTTGGAACTTCTGGTATTTTAATCACAGGTTCGACCAGACCATTATGTCCTATCTGAGTTGATTATGGCTATCTGGGCTGGGTCACTCTGTTTCCTGGGACAGACTTTAGTTCCTTGTTCTTATGGGGGGTGCTCTGCCGAATACCTGAACTGAATGCCTGGTTCAAGCCTTAGAACCCAGGGTCCTTCAAAGCAAACATATTTAATAAGATGAGAAGGCAAGACTTTATAATAGATATGTACTTCACTGGCTTAAAATATATTTGAAATTATATTTTTGCTTATTTGTTTTATAAAGTACTAGGGATTAAATCAAAGCTGAGAATTATAGGCAAGTGCTCTGCCTCTGAGCCATACCCTAAGCCATGAATTACTGCCTATTTGAGGATGTTTTATTGTTTTCATTGTCACAATATTACCCATCCGTCCATCTACCCATCCATCCATCCATCCGTCCATATATCCATATGTCCATAGATCCATTCACCTACCCTTCCACACAATCTATACTTTCATGCATCTACCTAGCAATGCATCCATACTTTCACAATCCATATATGCATGTATGCATACATGCATTCATCTACCTACCCATCCACGTATGCATCCACATCTCCATTTCTAGACCTCCATTTCTAGCTCTATGATGAACTTTATTTAGACAGCAGAGTGACTAGTACATATATAATTCTGGTCCTCACACATCCCAGAGTTGCTTGGGAGAATGATGATAAATTCAGCAATGCAAGTTAAAAAATCACAAGGTGTGACAGAACTCTATAGCAGTTGCCTACATGTCTAGGGTCATCCAAGAACCTTCTCAGAAGTGATGGCGTTACTAAAATACATGAAAACTGAAGCCAATGAGGGAATCTTGGGAAGACAAATGTTTCAGTGTTAAGGATCTACCCAGTTCGAGCCAAGGCTTGATGATAGAAAAGAACAAGGCTAGAGGAACTAAGAAACTACTGCAGTCATATCAGATCGGAAGGGAAGGAGAGAAGAATATTGTAAAAGAAAAGGGATCGGAGCTTTTCCCCTTAGAGCAGGAGATAAATATTTCAGATCATGATGCTAGTGATTGCTCTGATGTGAAAGTATGTAGTTTGAGGCACTGAAGCATTCCCAGGGGAGCTCAGAATGTTGTGTTTCTGGTGGCACTGTTTAGTTCCCCAAATGTTGGCAGTTCTCAATGATGCCTGGAGAGAGGCCAGGTGAATGGGGATAAGCTTTCAGCATCCTACATTTTTGTCATAGGGATCCTTTGTCAGGCTGGCAGTCAAATGTGCCATGCTGCCCAGCCCCAGAGTAGCATTGAAATGTTAGTGGTACAAATGTCTCACACAGGGTGACAGACTTCTCCAAGAGTTTCCACAAACATTTATGACATTCATGGATACCTCTTTGGGTGCAAGACACCCAGAGGTGTCTGTTCTCTGTCATCTGATGCCTGAATCTCACAAGGACCCAAAATTCAACTGGGCAGTTGTCTAGTGAGTCTTACTTTATCCCACATGGCTTTGCACTTTCAAGGATCTTTCCCCTCTGAAGAATTAAAGCATTTTATAGATCATGTAGCACCTTCACCCAGGAAGGAAGAAGTCATACCTGGCCATATGACACATGGGGAAACAGAGGTATGTATAGGCAGTGGGCATGACAGGCATGATGCAGTAAGCCAGGAACGTGAAATCAGATGCCTTATGACTTTAACTCACACTTTGCTGTTTTCTTGTAGCCACTTGACTACAGGCAATTGACTTTCTATGACCCTTGGTTTCTTCATGTTCAGAATGGAATGATGGGTGTGGGAGATGGATCAGTCAGTTTAGAGCTGAAGATCTGAGTTCAATCCCCATTTTAAAAGATGGGCATAGTGATGCATGCTTACAAACCCAGTGCTTGGAGGCACCATCAGAGGAATCCTGGGGGCTCACTGGCTAATCTAATTGGAGAGTTTCAGGCCAAGATAGACCACGCCTCAGGAGGCAAGGTGGGTGGCTCCCAAGGAATGGCACTCAAGGTTGACTTTTGGCTTCCATATGTGCAAGCACAGATGTGCACATGTACTTATGTACACCCACTCAGATATTCTCACACATAGGCAAATGAGGAAGGTGACATAATAGTGTTTTTTGCAGAATTGTCATAGACTTCACCATCAATGTATAGCAGGTCTACAGTGCAGTTCCCATTTCTCTCAGGTCTTGGCCTGCAGCCTATGTGTCATGAAGAGTCACACCGGTGGGATCCTTTGGGCTGGCAGTGCATTGCAGCAGCATCCTCTTTCTCCAAACCCTGTGCTCATCACAAAACACTCACATAACAGCTCCATTGAATTTGTCTTGCCAGCTAATAGCACTTTCTGCAAGTTAGCCCTTCTTATATATATGGGTTCAAATCAGGTAGTCTGCAGCATACATTCACAGGAAACACCTAGGATCTGCTGACTGGGAACAGCCTGCTTGCTGACAGAGCCACCTTGAAGTGTTTCAGGTTCAGCCACTGTTCTTTTCCTGACTCTCATGTCTTCTTATCCCGAGATGTCAAAGTGACTTGCACAATGATGACTGGTATAGAATAAGAAGCCACAAGCATTTCTTGGCATGGTGAAGCATACTTGTAATCACCGCAAATGGGAGGGGAGGCAGGAAGACCGGAAGGTCAAGTTCATCAACATAGCAAGCTTGAGGCCAACCTAGGCGACATGAGACCTTGTCTTAAAAAACAAAAAAGTCTAGGTTGTTTCCAGTTTCTGGCTATTACAAACAAAACTGATATGAACATAGATGAGCAAATGTCCTTGTGATAGGATAGAGAATCCTTTGGGCATATGCCCACAAGTGGTATAGTTGAGTACTGAGGTAGATAGAGTTTCGATTTTCTGAGGAACTGCCATATTGATTCCTGAAGTGCTGTACAAGTTTGCACTCCTACCTTGTGGAGTGCAGTGTTTCCTTGCTCCACATCCTCCCCAGTGCAAGCTATCACTTGTGTTTTTGATCTTAGCCATTATGATAGGTATAAGATGGAATCTTACTGGGGCATCAGCCCAGCCACGAAACTTTCAACCTACAATTTGCCATGGCTGAAAGATGTGTTATCATCTTGTTAAAAAAATGTAAGTAATTGTGGTGCAGAACTTGTAGAAGTGGCCAACCAATGACTGGTCCAACAAGAGGCCCATGCTATGAGAGAAAGCCCACACCTGACATGGCCTGGGTGGCAAGGAAGCAAAGCCTGAATAGCCCAGATACCTAGGATAGAACTAAATACAACTGGCAAAAAAGTCAACGAAAAGATTCCTACTGATATTCTGCTATACCCATAGACTGGTGCCTAGCCCAGTCGTCATAAGAGAGGCTCCATTGAGCAACTGATGCAGAGACCCACACTCAAACTTTAGGCAGAGCTCACGAATCCTGTGGACAACAATGAAGACAGATTGTAGAAACCGTGGGGGTCAAGGAAACCACAAGAACATGGCCCACAGGATAAACTAAGCAGGGCTCACAGGAACTCACAGAGACTCAAGTGACAATAAGGAGCCTGTATGGGTCTGAGCTAGGCCATCTCATCTGCGCATATGCTATGGTTGTGTAGCTGAGTGTTCTTGTGGGACTAACAGTGGGAGTAGGGGTGTCCCTGACTCTTTTGCATGTTCTTGGGACCCTTTTCCTTCTACTGGGTTGCCTTGTCCAGCCTTGATACGAGGGTTTGTACCTAGTCTTATTGAAACTTGTTATGCTGTGTTTGGTTGACATTCCTGAGAGGCATGGTGTTTTCTGAAGGGAAATGGAGGAGGAGCAGATCTAGGGGAGGTGAAGGGAAGGGACTGGGAGGCATGGAGGGAGGAGAAATTGCACTCAGGATGTGATAAATAAGAGTAGAATAAATAAATATGAAAAAGAAAAGAAAAAAGTCATAAATATGCAAAGGGAGCCCAGATGCTTGGTACATGGCATAAGGCTTTGATCACAGGTGGTCATCTGTGGTGGTTTGAATAGGTATGGCCTCTATAGACTAGTGTTTGAAGGATATTCTGTAGGGAGTGGCACTATTAGGAGGTGTGGTCTTGTTGGAAGAATTGTATCACTGTGTCTATGGGCTTTGATGTCTCAAGCTATGCCCAATGTGGCATGTAGTCTCTCCTTCTCTTCCTTCTCAGCTCCTTCTGCAGCACCATGTCTGCCTACATGCCACCATGTCCCACCAAGATGACAATGGTCTAAACCTCTGACATTTTAAGCCAGCCCCATTTAAATGTTTTTCTTTATAAGAGTTGCTGTGGTCATGGAGTCTTTTCACAGCAACAGCAACCCTGACTTACAGCATCTGATGTAATTCTGAACCTCTTAGCAGCCAGGCTGAAGGGAAGCAGAGTTAGCCAGCTTGTGATGTCATTCATCAAACACTCAGCTCATGTCCGCAGTACAAAAGGAGCATAAATCTTCTCAGGTGGTGTCAATCTCTCTCCCTTTCTTAGTATCCATCATGCATTCTGAGTTCTTCTGGATAAAGGACTTATTGGATTATAGAAAATCAATAATCTTGTCCCCACACTCAATGACATTTACAGTCAGACTTTGCAAGAAAGTCCATTTCTGAAAAGTCGCAATTGATATTTAAGATAGATGTCATGGAAAGAAATGACTTGTTAGGGTACCCTAGCTCAGGCCTTCTGTTTCTGGTTTGTTTTCTCTGGTGGACCTTTGACTGGCATCAACTTTCAACCCATCCCAGAGCACAGACATACTAACGAGGGCATTTCTACCTTGAGGGGGAGGGTAGCATTTAATTTAACCTAGTTTCGATCATATAATTTCAAGATGTTATTTTCTTGTTTTGGTAGAATACAATCTGACAGAAGACTTGAAAAAGATGAGGTTTAGTTAATACTAAAAAACTGTGATTATGAGAGAGGTCTTGGAGATACCAAATGATGGAGATAGGTGGAGGAGCTGAAATGGATTGAGAGGACACAGTTCCTTTACTAATAATAGTCAAGGTGCTAGGTAGAGTCTGGGAAACAGAGCTGGGGCATGTATAATTAAGTTCAAGGTCGCTCTGGGAGTCAGGCATCCTCCAGTGCATTCCTGTGTCTTTACTCACTTTGCTCTGTTCTCTTCCCATTTGGGTGACTGACATTTGCACTCTTTACCTTTCAAAGTCAGAAGGAGAGACAGTCTCCGTGGTGCTCAAGCCTGACCACCCTGGAAGACTTGGTTGTCCTGGGAACTAATGTAATGAGCATCTTGGGGAGCTCAGGTGGAGTTCTGCTAGATATAGAGGGCCACAGCTACCATCCCAGAACTTGCAAGGTTGAGGCAGGAGGATTAGGTTCAAAGCTATACACAGAAACAGCAAATTCAATGCCAACCTTGGGTATAGTAGAGTCTGCTTCAAAAAAATTTTTTTAGTAACTCATTTCAACAGTCCAGCAGGATCTTTTTCTAAAAAGGGCTCTGAAATATTATTATTATTGTTATATACTAGGTAGTGGTGGCTTATACCTATAACCACAATGCTCAAGAAGCTGAGGCAGCAGGATTGTGGGATGGAGATCAACCTGTACCACAGGATGAATGCAAGGATAGCTGAGAAACATAGTATGACACTGTTTCTAAAATAGAAGAGTGGTCCCCTCCACCACCACACCCCTACCACAGTCCTTCACCCCCTTTATGATCCAGGCTAGCTTCTAGCCATCTCTAAGCCAGAGTCTCCTGATTAATGAGAGAGGAGAGGGACTGTTCTGTCTTCCTCACAGGAATGGTGTTAGGGTCAAATGGGAGAATATGGATAACATGACAAGAGCAGCCCTGGTTTGCAGCATGTCCTTATCACCATCATCTCAAGGAGACCTGCTTATGTGTAACTCCCTACAAGTAGAATGCTGGCAGTTTCTTCACACTTTGGGAATGCCCAGATACTCCAAGGTTTAGGTGCAGTTCTTAGGAACACACAAAATCCTTTACCTCAGATGCTGCCCACTAGGGAATCAGAGGCACGTGGATCTCTGTGATTTTGAAGGTGGCTTCGTTTACATATTAGTCCTAGACTAGCCAGGACCCCAGAGTTGAGACTTTGTTGCTTAATTAAAACAAAACAAAACAAAACAAAGCAATTAAAAAAAAAAATCTCTGTGTTCATTTCACCCTTTCCCCCTGCTCCTTGGAGTAAACTACCTGTGGTTCATTTTCAAGGAAAAATGTCAAGGTCAGATGCAAGGTCAGAAAAGAGTTCAAGTGGATTCTGTTGGAACAGTTGGCACCCTGTGAAAGCTTTTCCCTGCTGAGTCCCAGGAGCTAAGTGATATTAACAGGTTTACAAAGCAATGTCAGGCTATCTTGGGAACAACAGAACATGGGCCCTTTCCTGACTTTGATCTTCTGGCCTTGTGAGCACAAAGCAGTGCCTGCTGAAAGGTCTCGCCGAAAGACAAAATAGTAATAATCCAAAGAGCAGATTGGCAAGAGCCCTGTTTCAAGGCGTTCCTGCTGAGGCAAGCCATTTGCCTCTGCTTCGCTCTGCAGTCCTAGCCAGGGAGGCTGAGCAGTCAGGGAGGCTGAGCAGTCAGGGAGGCTGAGCAGTCAGGGAGGCTGAGCCTTTCCACAGAGTGGCTTTTTGAAGTGCAGAGAGGACATGGCAGCACTGAAGACCCTCAGCTGCACCATTTCCACTCTGGGTCTTCCCTCCATCCAGTCATCTCCTTCGCACTTCTTTGGCACAGTTTTGTTCTCCAGCTGAGCTGCCCATAGCCCTGCCGCTCTCCATTTTGCCAGGGCAGCCTCCCCAAATGTGCTCTGCTCTCAGCTTCCCCATCCAGTTTCTTATGGATGCCCTGATTTCCTGATCAGTCAGGAGGATCCTCCAGGCACCAGAGCTGCTGGATGCTTCTCCAGCAAGTCTGCAGGCATCACCATAGCATCCCTTTCTCTCTCCACCGTCCTGTTTTCTCTCTTCCTAGGCTGATTCTCCTCCTTCCAAATAGGATTATGCAAACATAAAGGCCATTTGTCAAAAGTTCCTTTTTTATTTCTTGTTAAATTCCCCCATCCTTGTTGGTACCATCCTCTCTCATGCCCAGATCTGAGCCAAGTCTGTGAATTTAGAGTTCATCTCTAGAGATTTAAGGCTTTATTTTTAACTATACATGTGGATGTTGTTTTTAGAGTGTAAAAAGACACTCTAGGGCCACCTCCTTACCCCCAGAGGTCAGTTACATGCGTGTCCAAGACTAACACTTTCAAAAGCAGTTGATGGTGAACCACAGTGCCTTCAGCTTTTCCGCTCAAATGCTACAATCTGGTGTCCATCTTGAGCAAAGCCGGTAATCTCTTTCTCTTGAATACCTCCAATAACTTCTCCTATATACCTCTTCTCTGCTCTGCTGCCCCTCCCCCTCCCCTCTTCCCCTTTCCTCCCCTCCCCTCTGTTCTCTTCTGTTTCTCTTTCAGTGTGGTCTTCTTATGTAGCTCAGACCTTTTCCTTTCTCCCTTTTTAGTGCTAAGATTATAGGGATGTGCCACCATGACAGACTCCAGCACTTTTTGATTGGTCTTAGAGTCTTGCATCAGTCCTGTTACTTGTCTGCTCCTAAACCTGATTACCAGCTACATCACATTTGGTCATCTGGGCTTCAAGGGCACTCAGAGCCTCCCCAGTCTATCTCCATTAGAGCCGTGGTTAACTCTTCCCTTATTGTTCATTAGCTTACTTACTTCTGTACAGTCTTTCCTTAAGGGACCGTGAACTATTGGGTATGCCTTATGAACCACAGACTGTATTAGATGTGAAGATTGTGCAGCAGGAACAAGATCAGGAAGGTCAGGTTTAATGTCTTAGCAGGCTTCAAACTGTGACTGATTTTACTTTTGAGACAAGATTTCATGCAGCCTGGGTTGGCCTGGAGCTTGCTTGGTAGCCGAGGGTGACCTTGAACTCCCGATCTTCCTGCCTCCATCTCTTGAGTGACTACAGCATGAGGCACTGAGCTTTGTGCTTGGTAATGGATTTGCCTACTCCATTCCTACTTTCAAACCCCAGCACAACTTTGGTGCAGTAACAAACGACCACAAACTTTCAGTGTTATAAAACAGGAAGCTTCCAGCTGAGATTTTGATTCATGTTTTACTGAGGCAGCTGGGATGGATTATCCTTACATGGAAGGGCAGTGGGATATGACTTTAGCTCTTTTGTGATTCCACAGATATAGAAAGTCGTATGATTGAGACCAGCATTGCTGGATGGAACACCTTAAACATCATGTGATGGAGTCTTTCAAGATCAATTCAAAGCCAATCTTTCTTATTAAAATTTTGAAGTTGCTTCCAGGATGCTGGTATGAACTAACCCCCTTATGCCCATATTCTATTTAAAGTCAATATTGCTCCAATTTACAAATGGGTGAAATTGTTGTGAAGTTAGTTTCCTGGCCTTATTCATTGTGCTCAGGTTGTTCAATGTGAGAAATTTTGTCTACTATACACCTTAAATTACAATGTTTTTGCTCTATTTTGAGATGGGAGAGTCATGTATTGCACCCCAGACTCACTGTGTAGTCAGAGACTGATCGTGGACTCTTGATCTTTCTGTTTCCATGTTCTAAGTGCTGGTATCACAGATGAGCACCACTCTGCCTGGTGAAATACGATGCTTGTCTTATTAACAAGCATACACATGTCTATAAAAGAAGAGAAATAGCCTTGTCACACAGTGACCATTTCTATTACTCGTCATTGTTTTCTGAAGTCCTGGTTTTCTGTCTGTGATGGTGGCTAGTGTTGACCGTCAACTTGACAGAATCTAGAATCATCTGGTAGATGAGTCTGTGGGCATTCCTGTGTGGGATTATCGTGATGGCAATAATTAAAGCAGGCAAACCCACCTTTCCTATGCGCAGGCTTATTCCTTGGGCAGGAAGGAGATGCTGGACTGGCTAAGATGGAAAGTAGTGAAATGAGCACCAGGGGTGAATTCATTGCTCTGTGCTTTCCAATTGTGGATGCAATGACCAGCTGTGTCAAGATCCTGCCGCTGTGACTTCACCATGGACTGTACCTTTGGATAAATTTCCACTCTCTAAAGTAGCTTTTTCAGCAGAGTATTTTTGTCATAGCAACAGGGGAAGAAACTGACACAGTGTGCTACTGTTATCCTGCATCCCGAAGAACATTGTCTAGTTAGCATTGATGATGCCAGTATTTCCCACTTCTCTGACTGCTCTGACTCTGGCTTCTGTTTTTCTAGAAGTCTTTTTTTTTTTTTTTTTCATTTTGCTTTAATTCAAATTATAATTGAACCTAATGAAAAATTTGATATTGACCAATTTTCCAAAGTACCCTATTTTTCTTCACTCGCTAACTCTATGTTAAGAAACCTGTGGTAGTTTGAATAAGAATATATTTATTTACAGGCGGCTTAGTCCCCAGTTAATGAACTGTTTGAAAAGATTAAGAGGTGTGTCACTAGGAATGGACTTTGAGGTTTTTAAATCCCACACCAGTCTCTCTCTCTCTCTCTCTCTCTCTCTCTCTCTCTCTCTCTCTCTCTCTTTCTCTCTCTCTCTTTCTCTCTCCTTTATGCCTGCAGATCAGGATGCAAAGGTCTTAGCTACTGCTCTAGTACCATGACTGCCTGTTTCCCCTACCATGATGATTATGAACTAACCCTCTGAAACTGTAAGCAAGACCCCAATTAGACACTTTCCTTTTTAAGGAAAGTCATGCATCTTTTTTTTTTTTTATATAGCAGTAGAACAGTAACAGCATTTGGTACCAGGAAGTGGTATGTTGTTTTTGACAGGCCTGAATATGCTTTGTTGTTGTTGTTGTTGTTGAAATATGGAAGACTTTGGAACTTTGAACTAGAAAAGATATAGAGTGCATGGAAATCTTTGTATCCAGAGACATCCTCTAGGAATGTTCAGCACACAGGGTTGGTTGTTCCTTCAAGGCACCAGATGCAAAGCCTGTGTTCTGATGAGAAAGCTGGATAGCATGTGCTTTCTAGCTTGGTGATCTTTGCTCAATCTGTATGGCTGACAACTTTGCAGCACCAGACCTTCCTTTAAACCCTTCTCACAAATTTGCTTTTCTCATTCAATCTATAGAACCCATCTTTATGGAAAGCATCCTAGGTATGTTACAAAGAATTTAATATATATACTAAAAAGAAACAAGCTAGACAGTTTCAGTAGAAAGTGTATTTTTGGTTCCAAGGCTTAAAGAAAGTCTGATGCTAAATGGAATAAAAGGAGTGGTGCCCTCAGGGAAAGACTGCATCTAACTAAGTTTCCAACTTTTAAATAGAAATTAATGGGAAGCTTAAGCAGAAAACTATCAACAAGAAAGCTTATGCAAATATAATTCAAGGAGGGGCCCAGTTTCCAGCCTCAGCAAGCAGAAGTACTTGTTGGTTTAGGGGTTTTAGACATGTTGTTTTAAAGTCAAGATGTGCAGAAAAAGGTTATGGAATCGCCCTCTACAAGTAAGGAAAGGAAGCCATGCAGGTGGCAGGAATGTCCCTGTATGGAGGCCTGGAGAGACCATTGCATGGATTATGTTGGAGATTCCAAAATTTTAGAAATGTCAGAGTTGTGGCACACCTGCCCAGGAAAGCTGCAAACAGGGTGTGGAATGTTATGCCTAGATCAAGAGGACCCCCAAAAGACCACTATGGAGACCAAATCCCATATGTAAAAGCAAAGAACCTTTATTCAAGCTTAACCTTGGTCTGTTTGTCTGTCCAACACAACAGTTAGAGCAGAGAGTGCCAAGCCTGGGCAGAGCATGTATCATAGTGGAGGTTGGGGTGAGGGGATTTCCAGGGTTCAGACCCCGATTCGCTGACATTTGTCTAAGATATGTAATGGGAAACAGGCAATATCACCTTGACATAGAGGCGTGGCCTTTGGGCCTTGAGGTCCCAGTGTATGGGGCATGGTTAGGCCAGTTTAAGACCAGGTGCATGACAGCTTTCTTCCTGTTTGCTCTCTGATGCTTTAATATATTTAATATATCAACCCCTTAATAGCAACCTTTTAATTAGTTGCTAGTGATTATAGCCAAATATATCTGGTGCTCAGTGTGGCTTGCCAGCCTGACCTGGCAGCCAGCCAGCTAAGTGGGCTGCCTCTTTAGCCCTGCAGCTCTGGCTTCAGCTCTGGGCTGCTGGAAACCTTGCTGGTACCCTTGGCAGACACCAAGGAACTGCCTCTCTCTGGATGCCTTGTGGTCCTGAGCGGCTTTCGTCTTAGAGTCTAGAGGAGCCATGGCAGATCAAAAGCCAACGCAATCCCCAGCTGCTTTTACAAGAAGATATTTTCTGTCCAGCAGAGCGGCTGCTGCTAACTCCACAGCTGCCATTTACTTGCATATACACTTACACCAAAACTCAGTCACAGGCCTTCCCAAGGCTGGCCAAGCCCCAAAGCCCAAAGTACAGCGAGGGCAAGCAACTTCTCTCAGTGTAGTGTTTCATTGGTCTGATGTAATCTGTTCTGATTTTGTGAGAGTTTGCCTTTGGTTAGACTATATTCACAGTAGGCTAAACCTGAAAGCCTGACTCAGCACCTGACTGGTTGGAGCTACAACTGTGACACCTGCTGGCAAGTCATCACCATTACATCTAGAGATTACCCCAACTGAAGCCATCAAAAACAGGTAATTCAGGAAATTAAAGCTTTTTTGGTGTTACAATTAATGAAATTTTGGAGGATTTTACAAATTTTACATTCAGCTATGTTGGTAATTACTTTGGTCATTTATATTATAAACTTAAAAAATGGCTTGATAACAATACTAAATATGAGACATTAATTGAACTGATAGGGACCTTACAGACTAATAATAGTATGTTGTCACAGATTTGGCAAAATGCAGAAGAGAAATTAACTACTCATATTTCTTCCATGGAATCCACTAATGATAAGTTGGCATACAAAGTTAATTTTATGGAAACTGGTTATGAAGCAAATATTAAGTCCATATAGATACTTACTGCAGATGGTAAGACATCAATGACAGAGAAGTTTAAGTCTATAAAATCATATATTAATGGTGAAAATAAGAAACTCTTTTTTTAAATCCCATGGAATCATTAGAAAGAATCATTGCTATTCAAGAGATTCAGGCCTTGGAGAAATTGGTTGTTCCTAAATTTCAACAATAGGAAGATTATTTTGCTTTAATTAATAAAAATGATAAAGCACCATTAGCACAGAACAATTGAAAAAAACCACTGATATCTTATACATTTAGAGATGTTTTACCAAAAGTTGTAAATGTACAAGGTTCTTCTTCTTCCCCTACTATGATTGATCAAGTTACTGTTCAGGAAAATTTAATAAGTAATAAATATCCAAGGATTTATAGAATATAATTGGGAGCCTATACATATGAGAGATTTAAAAGATATCAAGGAAACTATAATGGTTCATGGTATGCATTCTACCTATGTTAAACAAATGTTAAGTGAATGGTCTACAAAAATTGAGGAAGACCTAATGATTGGATGCTGCTGGCAGCTGCCGTTTTAGGCAATAGCCAAAAATTACAGTGAAGACATTGTCTGGGAGAACAGTCTAAGGCCCTTGAACAACAAGGGAAGAGTAGAAGTTTTAAAATTTCTCAAGATCAAATTCTTGATGAGGGTCAATTTGCTGAAGTACAGATTCAGTCTACTTTTGATGAACATATCTTATTATTATGCAAAATAGCAGCCTTAAATGCTTGAGAAAAGATTCTAGAACCAGGACAAATAACTAAGCTATAATACTAAGGTTAAGCAAGGCTTAAAAAGAACTGTATGTACTGTCTTTCTATAAAGACTGACTAAAGCAATACACAGAACAGTATTAGATCCAGAAGTTAGGCAACAGCTAATTAAATCTTTGGCTTTGGTAATACTAATTTAGAATACAAAAGGATACTTATGCCTCTAAAGATAACCTCAGCACTCCTAGAAAAATGGATTCAATATACAATCAATGCTGAATCTCTCAATTATGATAATAAGTCGGGTAGGACAAGCAATTTATAATGTCATGAAAAGAAATCAAGGTATTAAATGTTTTAATTGTGGTAAAACAGGCCATATAAGAAGGAATTATATACAGGGCACTTCTAAAACTAATGTTACTTTTAGGAATAAACAAAAAAAGGCCTTTTTCTTCTGAATTATGCAGAAGATGTGGCAAAGGTTGATATAGGTTCAACAAATGTAGATTTACAAAGGACAAACAAGACCTCTTGGAGCTTCTCACAAGAGGTCCCCAAATCATAGGTCTCAAAATCAAGCATGGTCCTATCATTCCCAGTCACTGTGAAGGAAACTCCTTCCTAGGACAAAAGAGTCTAACAGAAGAAACCATATTGCACTGGATGATAGAATAAAGGAGGAATAAAAATTTCTAAGAAAAAAATAAAACAAATATTCTAGCAGACTTTCATAAATGAACAAAGGCCAAAATTAAAAGTACAAATAGATAATATCGTATAAGGATTGTTAGACACTGGGGCTGATGTATCAATAATAACACCATAATTGTGGCATCCAAAATGGCATCTGAAGGAGGTAAATGTTCAATTTCTAGGGATTTAAACCAAATTTCATGTAAAAAACAAAGCATGTTATGGCTTGAATGCATTGAGCCAGGAGGACAGCAAGGAAGGCTAAAGCTATATGTGGCTAATATAGTTGTAAATCTATCAGGCCATGATCTTCAATACCAATGGAATACCACATTAAAATTTCTCCAGTCTCACACATGAACCCATTTATGTTTCTAAGAATAATATTATAAGGTATTATATAACACAGACACCAACCATTTAGGCTGTACATAAACAGGGCACAACAGCTGTCGAACTTTCAGAAGTACCAACATCCCACCTTTCTTAAAATGGCTAACTGACAAACCAGTATGGGTTGAACAATGGTCTATGACTAAAGAGAAACTAGAGGCTTTAGAACAGGTGGTTCACAAGCAGTTAAGTGTTCAACATACTGAATCTTACCAGCCCTTGGAATTCTCCTGTATTTGTTATTAAAAAGAAATTTAGAAAATGGAGAATGCTGATAGATCTGAGAGCCATAAATAAAGTAATTCAGATGATGGTCTCTATACAGCCTGGAATGACCCTGCCTTCTCTGTTACCTAGAGAATGGCCTATCATAGTTATTGACTTAAAAGATTGTTTCTTTACTATCCCTCTACAAGGGCAGAACAGGAAAAAAATTTGTCTTCACAGTACTCACTTGTAATAATTATCAACCACTTAAGAGGTAACAATGAAAGGGTCTCTCACAGGAAATGTAAAACATCCCTTCTTGTGCCAATATTTTGTGCAAAAAAACATTGGAAATAGTTCATGCACAATTTTCAAAATCTATAATATACCATTATATGGATGATACCTTATTAGCAGATTCAAAGTCAGATACTTTAGAAAATATGTTCCTAGAAGTAAAGAAAATTCTGCCTCTCTAGGGATTACAAACTGCCCTTGAGAATATACAAACAGGAAATTCTATTACTCATTTAGGCTATAAAATAGAGCTACAAAAATTATGCCACAGAAGGTACAACTTAGGAGAGATTGATTGCAGATTCTTAATGACTTTCAGAAATTGCTAGGTAAAATCACTAATTTACTGCCCATTATTGGGGTAAAAAAGGATGAACTGGTGAACATTTGGGTTGTACTCTAGAAAAGGACAAGGACTTAAATAGTCCTAGAGAATTATCAGCTGAGGCCAAGAAAGAATTGGTTTATGTGGAAAAAAAATGAGGGGCATACATGGATGATGTAAACCCAGAGAATAACTGCATTCTGGTTATATTACCTTCTAGTTATCCCCAACAGGTCCCCTGATGCAAAGGAAGATATTATATTAAAATAGATACTTCTGCCATGTAGGCCAAGTAAAAAGTTTAAAACATATGTGGGAAAGATTTCTGACTTGATTTTAAAAGGAAAATAAAGGCTTCATCAGTTGGCAGGAGTGGATACAGCAGAAATTGTAGTACCTTTAACTAATGAAGAAAATTTTTATCTATGGAAGGATAGATATTGGCAAAGAACTTACAGCAATTTTTGGGAGAGATTAACAACTGTTATCCCAAAAGCAATAGAATAAAATTCCTAAAAAGAACAAGTTGGATGATTCCTCACATTGTACAACAAAAATCAATTACTGGAGTCCCTACATTCTATATATATGCAAATAAATCAGGAAAGGCATAATATAAAATAGGAAACTTAAGTAAATTTGTTCAAAACCTTTATAATTCTGTACAAAAATCAGCATTGTTTGCCATTCTTTTGGTACTAATGGATTTTACAGGACCACTCAACATAGTTACTGACTCACAATATGCAAAAAGAGTTGTTTTACATATTGAAACTTCTGACTTTATTCCTGACAAAACAGAATTAACTTCATTATTTGTACAATTACAGTAAACTATTAGAAATCAATTACAGTAAACTATTAGAAATAGAGGTTATCATATCTACCTACCTACCTACCTACCTACCTACCTACCTATCTATCTATGTGTCACAATCAGATCCCACATGGGTTTGTCAGGTCCTCTAGCACAAAGCAATGATAAGATTAATTGGTTATTAATAGGAAATGTGCTGGTGGCATCAGACTTTCATAAGAAATATCATATTAGTAGCAAAAGATTTAGAAAAGGGCTTTTCATCACTTGGCACCAAGCCAAGGAAATTGTTAAAAAAAAAAAAAAAGTCCTACTTGCTTGCTCCTTTTATAAGCGAACACTATTACCTGGAGGAAGCAATCCTAAAGGTATGCAAAGAAATGGAATTTGGCAGATGGATGTGATGAGTTTTACAGAATTTGGAAAATTAAAATATGCACACCATACCATTGATGTTTGTTCAAGATTTCAATGGGCAGCTGCTCTGAGCTCTGAAAGGGCTGCTTCTGTAATTACACATCTTTTGGAAGTTATGACTATCATGCGCATAACTGTACAAATTAAAACAGACAGTGCTCCAGCATATGTTTCCTAAAAAATGAAACTGTTTTTAATGTTAATATTTTGGAATAATGGTGTAGATTCTGTGCCATTGTATGTTGGAATTATGTGACCTGCTTTTCATTTTACAGGGGATTACAGTTAAGAGATTACAATGAGTCTCAAAAGAAACTTTTGATTTTTGACTTAAACAATGTTGAGACTTTTATAGACTCTGGGGACTTTTGAAGTTAATCCAAGTGCATTTTGCATTATGATATAACTATAAGCCTGATGTGGGAGCCGGGAGTGGAATGTAGTAGTCTGAATGAAGATGGCCCCATTAGCTCATAGGGAGTGGCACTACAGGGACGTGTGGTCTTGTTAGACGAAGTGTGTCACTAGAGGTGGGTTTTGAGGTCTCAGATGCTCAAGCCAGGTCCAGTGTAGCATTCTCTTTCTGCTGTCTACCAATCTGGAAGTAAAACTCTCCAGCACCGTGTCTGCCTGAGTGCAGCCACGACACTATGACACTATGACAATAGGCTAACCCTCTGAACTGTAAGCCAACCCCAATTAAATGTTTTTCTTTATAAGAGTTGCCATGATTGTGGTATCTCTCACAGCAATAAAAACCCTAACTCAGACAATGGGTAAAGGTGTCTGCTGCCACCCATATCATGGAAGGAGAGAACCAAGTCCCACAGGTTGTCCCCTGGCCTCACATGTGCGTGCACATATTCACACACAGAATGACTAAATTGAAAAACTGTTTAAAATGTAAATTTTGTTATGTGTAAACATTGTAACATACAGAAAGAAGTAAACTTATCAAGATGTTCATCATGCTTATGAATTTAACTGTTAGATATTATAAATATTATCAAAAATATTATAAATATTACCAAAAAGCATGGAGACATGGCCCATGCTCTTATATGAGAAGTTTTTATTTGAAGAACTTGTCAGTCATTCCAAACTATTTTAAGGCAATTTTGATGGGCTTCCAGTTTTCTTAGGGCTAAACATAAAAATAACATTTCATGATTTACATAGAAAAGTAAATGTTGGATTCCGGGACCAGGTGCTGGGGACCAGGTGCTGTCTGTGGAGCGTGTCCCCTCACACTCCCTAGCAGGTAGAGATAAACTTTGGCTGTCAGGGTCCCCCCAGCTGCTGCTAAGACAAGGAAACCTGCACAGCCACTTTGCCTCCAACTGCTCAAACAGAGAAGGACTGAGGACTCTGAAAGACAGACTCAGACTCCGCACAAAGGTGAGGTGAGCTCAGCAAGCCCCAGCACCTGAATCCCTGCCAAGGAAAATTGTGTTCAGGTCAGGTTCTGGTTCTGGGATCAGGTGCTGTCTGTGGAACGTGTCCCCACACACTCCCTAGCAGACAGAGATAAACTTTGGCTGTCAGGGTCCCCCCACAGCTGCTGCTAAGACAAGGGAGCTTGCGCAGCCACCTCGCCTCCAACTGCTCAAACAGAGAAGGACTGAGGACTTGAAATTCAGTCCCCTGCCCACAGCAGAGTTAGAGATTGAGCAGACTCCTTGTTCAGAGGTGACAGGAAACACACAAGTCCGCTTGCCACAACTGACCAGGAGCCACCTAATCGTGAGCCACTGAAGCCATAGGCAGATGCCAGTGCAAAAATATATATAATAATATAAAGAACAACAAGGTAACTCCAGAAGAAAGTGGCAGTCCTACAACTGCAAGACCTGAACTGAGCAATGAAGAGGAAACAGAAGGAAGCAATGCCAAAAATTCCTTTATGATGATCATTGAAGCTCTCAAAGAAGATATGAAAAAAAATCCCTTAAAGAAATAGAAGAAAATACTAACAAAAAATTGGAAGAGATGAACAAATCCTTGAAAGAAAACCATGGAAAGGTAAACCAAAAAATGAAAGAAACATGCCAGGAACTAAAAACTGAAATAGAAGCAATAAAAAAAGGCACAAAATGAGGCAAAGATGGAAATAGAAAACCTGAAGAAAAAAGCTGGAACCACAGATACAAGCGTAACCAAAAGAGTTCAAGAGATGGAAGATAGAATCTCTGAAGTGGAAGACTCAGTAGCTCAAATAGACATATCAGTCAAAGAAAATACTAAAACCAAAAAAGCCATAACACAAAATGTCTAGGAAATCTGGGACACCATGAAAAGACCTAATTTGAGAATAATAGGAATAGAAGAAGGAGAATAATACCAGCTCAAAGGCACAGATAATGTTTTCAATAAAATCATAGAAGAAAACTTTCCTAACTTGAAGAAGGAAATGCCTATAAATATACAAGAAGCTTACAGAACACCAAATAGATATGACCCCCCAAAAAAGTCAGCGTGCCACATAATAATCAAGCCACAAAACATACAGAGCAAAGAAAAAATTTTAAGAGCTGCAAAAGAAAAGGGCCAACTTGCCTATAAAGGCAGACCCATCAGAATAATGCCTGACTATTCAATGGAAACGATGAAAGCTAGAAGGGCTTGGTCAGAAGTTATACAGATGCTAAAAGAGCATGGCTGCCAAACTAGAATACTATACCCTGCAAAATTATCAATCACCATAGATGGAATAAACAAGATATTTCATGAGAAAGTCAGACTGAAAGAATATCTATCTATCAATCCAGCGCTACAGAAAGCATTAGAGGGAAAACTCCAACCTAAGGACCCCAGATACACCCATGAAACAACAAACAATCAATAACCCCACAGAAGAATACTCCAGAGAAAGGAAATACAAACAAGTTACCACCAAAAATTTCAGGAAATATCAATCAGTGTTCACTAATATCCCTTAATATCAATGGACTCAACTCTCCTATAAAACGTCACACATTAACAAGATGGATACAACAACAGAAGCCATCCTTCTGTTGCCTACAAGAAACACACCTCAACCACAAAGACAGACACAGGCTTAGAGTAAAGGGTTGGGAAAAGATTTTCCAGTCAAATGGTCCTAAGAAAAAAGCTGGGGTTGCCATCCTAGTATCTAGCAAAGTAGACTTTAAGCTAAAAGCAATTAAAAGGGACCAAGATGGTCATTATTTATTCATCACAGGAAGAATTGGTCAAGAGGAGATTTCAATCCTCAATATTTATGCCCCTAATATAAGGGCACCTACCTATGTAAAAGAAACACTGCTAAAGCTCGAATCCCACATCAATTCTCACACTCTAATAGTGGGAGACTTCAATACCCCACTTTCAACCCTGGATAGGTCAACCAGACAAAGACTCAACAGAGAAATAAGGAGTCTAACAGAGGTTATAATGCCAATGAATTTAATAGATATCTAGAGAAGCTTCCACCCAAATGCAAAGGAATATACATATTACTCAGCTCCTCATGGAACTTTCTCCAAAATTGACCACATAATTGGTCATAAAACAAATATCAACAGATACAAAAAATGAAAATAATCCCCTGTAAAATATCAGACCACCAGGGCCTAAAGTTAGAGTTCAACAACATCAAAAATCAAAGAAAGCCTACTAACTCATGAAAACTAAACATCACTCAGCTGAACCATCTCTGGGTCAAGGAAGAAATTAAGAAAGAAATCAAAGTCTTCCTAGAATTTAATGAAAATGAATCCACAACATACTCAAACTTGTGGGACACAATGAAAGCAGTCTTAAGAGGAAAATTCATAGCACTAGATGCCTATATGAAAAACCTAGAAAAATCCCGCACTAGAGACCTAACAGCTCAGTTGAAAGCCTTAGAACAATTAGAAGCAAACTCACCTAGAAGGAGTAGACAGCAGGAAATAATCAAACTTAGAGCAGAAATCAATACAATTGAAACAAAAAGAACAATACAAAGAATCAATGAATCTAAGAGTTGGTTCTTTGAGAAATTCAACATGATAGATAAGCCCTTATACAAACTAATCAAAAAACAGAGAGAGAGTGTCCAAATCAACAAAATCAGAAATGAAAAGGGGGACATAACAACAGACCCCAGGAAATCCAGAGAATTATCAGATCATACTTTGAAAATCTGTATTCCACAAAAATGGAAAACCTAGAAGAAATGGACAGCTTTCTGGACAGGCACCATCTGCCAAAATTAAATGAAGATCAGATTAATTACCTAAACAGGCCTATAACCCTTAAGGAAATTGAAGCTGTCATTAAAAGCCTCCCCAAAAATAAAAGCCCTGGTCCAGATGGTTTCAGTGCCGAATTCTACCAGACATTCAAAGAAGAATTACTACCATTACTCCTCAAACTATTTCACACAGTAGAAACTGAAGGAATATTGCCAAATTCTTTTTATGAGGCCACAATCACCCTAATACCCAAGCCACTCAAAGACACAACAAAGAAGGAGAACTACAGACCAATCTCCCTCATGAATATTGATGCTAAAATTCTCAACAAAATTTTAGCAAACCGTTTACAACAATGTATAAAAAATATCATCCACCATGACCAAGTAGGCTTCATCCCAGAAATGCAGGGCTGGTTTAACATATGAAAAACCGTAAATTTGATCCATCAGATAAACAAACTAAAGGAACAAAACCACATGATCATCTCCTTAGATGCTGAAAAAGTCTTTGACAAAATCCAACACTCCTTTATGATTAAAGCCCTGGAGAGATCAGGAATACAGGGAAAATACCTAAATATAATAAAGGCAATTTACAAGAAGCCAACAGCCAGTATCAAACTTAATGGAGAAAAATTCAAAGCAATCCCACTAAAATCAGGAACTAGACAAGGATGTCCTCTCTCCTCTTATCTATTCAATATAGTTCTGGAAGTTTTAGCTAAAGCAATAAGAGAACGAAAGCAGATTAAGGGGATACAAATTGGAAAAGAAGAAGTGAAACTATCTCTATTTGCAGATGATATGATTGTATACATAAGTGACCCACAAAATTCTTCCAAGGAATTGCTATGGCTTTTAAACACCTTCAGCAATGTAGCAGGATACAAGATTAACTCAAAGAAATCAGTAGCCCTTCTATACGCTAAAGATAGAAGAGCTGAAGAAGAAATAAGGGACACATTACCCTTCATATTAGCTGCAAATAGTATTAAATACCTTGGAGTAACTATAACCAAAGAAGTAACAGATCTATTTGACAAAAATTTTAGATCGCTAAAGAAAGAAATTGAAGAGGATATCAGAAAATGGAAAGCTGTCCCATGTTCCTGGATAGGTAGGATCACCATAGTAAAAATGGCAATTCTACCAAAAGCAATCTACAGATTCAGTGCACTGCCCATCGAAATCCCAACACAATATTTTATGGACCTTGAAAGAACGATACTCAATTTCATTTGGAATAACAGGAAAGCCAGGATTGCCAAATAATTTTGCTCAACAAAAGAACCTCAGGAGATATCACCATCCCTGACTTCATGTTATACTATAGAGCTACAGTAATAAAAACAGCCTGGTACTGGCATAAAAACAGACTTGTGGATCAATGAAATAGAATTGAGGATCCAGACATTAACCCAAAAACCTATGAACACCTGATCTTCGACAAAGAGGCCCAAAATATTCAATGGAAAAAGGATAGTATATTTAACAAATGGTGTTGACATAGCTGGATGGTAGTGTGTAGAAAAATGCAAATAGATCCAAGCCTGTCACCCTGCACAAAACCCAAATCCAAGTGGATCAAAGACCTCAACATAAACCCAGCCACTTTAAACTTGATAGAAAAGAAAGTGGGAAATATACTTCTACGAATTGGCACAGGTGACCACTTCCTAAATATAACACCAGTGGCACAGACACTAAAATCAACAATCAATAAGTGGGATCTCCTGAAACTGAGAAACTTCTGTAAACCAAGGACACTGTCAATAGGACAAAACGACATCCTTCAGAATGGGAAAAGATTTTCACCAACCCTACAAGTGATAGAGGACTGATCTCTAAGATATATAAAGAACTCAAGAATCTAGAGCCCAAAACCTTGAATAACCCAATCAAAAAATGGGGTTCAGATCTAAAAAGGGAATTCTCAGCAGAAGAATTACGAATGGCTGAAAGGCACCTGAAAAAATGCTCATCATCTTTAGCCATCAGAGAAATGCCAATCAAAACAACTTTAAGATACCACCTGACACATGTTAGATTGGCTAAGATAAAAGACACAGAGGACAGCCTATGCTGGAGAGGGTGCGGATCAAGGGGAACACTCCTCTATTGTTGGTGGGAGTGTAAGCTTGTTCAGCCGCTTTGGAATGCAGTATGGCAGTTTCTCAGAAAACTGAAAATCAATCTCCCTAGGGACCCAGCAATACCACTTCTGTATGTATACCCTAAAGATGCACAGTCACACTCCAAAGGTATTAGCTCAACTATGTTCATAGCAGCGTCATTTGTAATAGCAAGAACCTGGAAACAACCTAGATGCCCCTCAACTGAAGAATGGATTAACAAACTGTGGTACATCTACACAATGGAGTACTACTCAGCAGTGAGAAAAAATGATATTCTAAAATTTGTAGGCAAATGGATGGATTTGGAGAATATCCTCCTGATCAAGGTCTCACAAACTCAGAAAGATAAACAGGGGATGGATGTACTCACTCATTGGTGGACTTTAAACAAAAAAAGCTAAGCATGTCCAAGCTGCAAACCACAACCACTGAACCGCTTGGGATCTGAAACACCTTGGACTGACTCCTCGGATGCCACTAAAGGAACACCTGACTCAGTCTTGAGGTTGTGGGGAGAAAACTGGATCTGCTAGGCGTGGAGGCTGAACTAAGGAATATTGGGACAGCGGAACCTTGGGACTGCCTGCTCCCAGCCCAGAGAAGGTATGGGCAGTTGTGGAGAAGAGAGAATGACCTGATGTGGTGGGATGGGGAAGGGACCTTAAATAAGGATATATAAGGATAGAAAGTGTGACTTCTTTATTCATAATAATAAAAAAAAAGAAAAAAAAGAAAAAGTAAATGTTTAAAACTCAGTGGAAAATGGAGCTTGAAATTAGGTTTATGAATATCTGGAAACTTAAGACAGCATACAAACCATGGTCTGGCAAATCAGCCTGATTGATAGCCAGTGATGACCAGGTGCTATCCAAGTAGAAGGAAACAAACCTAGAATTTAATTTGTATTGCATTTTTTAAAAAGTCCAGGTTGGTTAAGGTGCAGAAATCTACATAACAGAAATTCTAGAAGAAAAAAATTAATAGTATTTGAGTAATTTTAGGAGTAATATCTTAGTAAGATAAGGAAAAAAAAAAGTTCCAGGTGTGGTGGTGTACACCTATAATCACAACACTTAGGGTAGAAGCAGGAGAACAAGGAGTCCAAGGCCAACCTCAGCTACAAAGCAAGGTCCAAGCCAGCTTGGGCTCTATGAGACCTTGTTTCAAAAATAGAAAACAAAACAAAAATCAATTAATGAAAGAAAAATCTATAATATGATGGAAATATATATTTTTATATGTTTATATGTGTATATATGTATGCCTATATATGCAAGTGTTTATGTATAAACATATTTATCTGAATAAGAACTATTAAACTGTGTAGCAAAAGATACTAAATAGAATCTGTGCATAAATAATACTCAAAAGCACAAAAAATGTAGTGCATATAAATGCCAAACCTTTATGTATACAGAGAAATCTTGTTCATAGGACAGGAAAAGGCAGGGAAGCCCATAGGAAAATATGACAAAGGTAGTGGCAGAGATGGCTATGCACTCTCATGCCACTTCCAAAAAGTAGCTGTCCAAACATGAATCAGCTAGTGTTATAAGATTGTCTCACCAATGAAGCGGCTATATCATTACCAGCGTTGAGGAGGCTGTGGGAACTGTGCTGTCTTTCCATACATCTTTTTGAAGCACAGGGGCAGAGCCCAGTATGGAAAGAGCCATGTGCCCAAGTCATCTCCTGCCTACCACACATCTTCACTACACTGTTGCAAGATGAAAAAGAATCTGCTCTTATTTTAACCCTTAGAGAATATGAGCTTAATTTTTAAACTGAATTATATGCCCTAAATACAGAACACAAAAATACAATTCATAGAAATCAACAGCCCTCCAGTTAATGAACTTCCTCAGCAGTCAAAAAAAATATAAACAAAGGTAAACCATTTAAAAGAAAACAATCAAATGGGCAAAAATTAAAAGAATGAAGCATAGGGGAGCTGTGATGCCTGGAAACCAGCACTGTGGTGCTGAAATGTGCAGCACTATGATGCTGGGGGAGTAATCCACAGTATAAAGGCTGATATGTATATTCTGTATATTATATTACTGTATATTCAACTCATGTGTATTTTTTTTTTGTTATTCTTGACAGAAGTGTGTATCTTATAGATAAACAAGCCTCTATATTCAAATTTTAGCTTCAGACGCATTGGAATTGAAGAGCAAAGTTAAGTAGTATGGGTGAAATAATCAGCTCCAAAGTGTCAAAAATTCTAGAAAATGTCTTAGCCAGACAATGTCATTAAAACAAAAACCTAGAAGGACTTTTCATTTCTACAGAAAATGGAGACCAATAGATATAAAGATCAAACAAAACAGTTTTTTTTAATGTTAATATTTTGTAATAATGGTGTAGATTCTGTGCCATTGTATGTTGGAACGTAATCAATCTAGCCTGAGTCCAGGCCAGAATGAAAGTTCTAATTTGTAATTGGGGGAAATATGAAAATGTGTTAAGTACTAGGTAATATTATAACATATTTTAAATTATTTTAGGTATTTACAGAGGTTTTGTAGCCATTTAGGAGCCACACTAAAATATGTAGATAGAGATAATGTTTGCAATAGTTATGTGAATTGCCAGTCAGCATAGTGAAGGAATTGCATATGCTTCTAGATAGAGATAAAGCAAATGTATACATTTTGCCTATCAGTTTTGTGTGTGTGAACCTGCCACATAATAAACATACTAAGACATAAAAACAATGTGTATAGAATGTTTTTGCTTCATTGCTTATTGGTACAAATAGCAAGAAACAACCAGAGTATCCTCTATAGAAAGTGAAGAAGTATGGTATATCCATGACATGACATACTACAAGTTACATTTGTCTGTATTGGCTTGAGAGATACGCACATGACATATTAATAATATACTCATGAATCCATTTGTATGAGACAGTATTCACAAAAATCTTATTTTCTAGGTATCTATTAACCATCTATTTACCTATTTTTCATCTGCTTATGTATGTTTATAATTTATGAGTATATATATATAAACAAACACACATATATGAAAGGGAGTTGAATAACATTAGTCTATGAACATCGGTTGCCTAGAGGACTAAAAAGTAGTTAAAATGTTTCTTTCACTATCTTTGCATCATTTCACTTCTTATAATTAGGTGAATTATAATACATTTTTTCAGAACCCTTACAAGATAAAGATTGCTTGAGATAATTTCTTCAACATAGTTATGGATGGATGTTGGATGTCTTTCTTGAATATGCTAACTTTCTAAGGTTTGTTTTTAATTTTCTCTGTTATTTGTGAGTTGCTATGTGCACATGTGTACAGGTGCCCTTTGAGGCCAGAAGACGGTGTCAGGTTTCCCTGAAGCTGCACTTAGCACTTGGGTATGTGTAGTATCAAGTTTTTGGCTTGGACTTTTTGGCTTAGCTTAGAGGTGTGGATCTGGTTTTAGCCTTGTTGTCGTTTTTGTCTTAAATTATCACATAAAGGTTTGTATTAGTTTTATGGTGATTGATGTATAGCTCAGTGGCTCAGACATATGAGCTGCCCACATAGGTGCTGGAAACCAAACTGGGGTCCTTGGCAGAAGCAGCAAACACTCTTAACTTCTGAGCCATGTCTTCATCCATAAAGTGCTGTCTCTAACTACTGTAATGGGACTTTGGAAGGGCAGGTGAGTCATAGCCTCCTTGCTCTATTGTGTTTCTTCCAGCACCCCCCACTGCCTGCATTGTCCAGCTCCTCCATCTGCACTGACCTGGTGTCTTTTACCCAGCACACTCCACTCTGCACATGCGGTTTCTGACTAAGAACAGTGGATGTGAGAACTCATTTGTGGTATTGTTCAGAGTTTTGGCAATGAGGCATGTGAATTGCTGGCTTTGCTTTGTTTACTCAGGATGAGGGGTCAATGTGATGAGTGTCTAAGTGTGTGGCATACTCCTAGAGCTGACCATGAGGTCAAGGTCAGCTTGGGCTGCTCAGTAAGTTTGAGAGAAGTGTAGATTCCATAACAAAACACTGTGTCACAACAAAAAACAAAACCAACTCCATTGTCCTAAAGATTTGTTTGTTTGTTTTGTTTTGTGTGTGCATGTTTGCCTGCTTGTTAGGATGTCCACCATTGCATGCCGGTGCCCTCAGAGAACAGAATGGGGCATTTGGATTCCCCCAAACTTGGTAGGCAGTTACAGTGAATGTTGAGAACCAAGCTCAGTCTCAGCAAGGGCAGTAAGTGCCCTTGACCACTGAGCCACCTCCGCCCCCTTCATTATCTTAAAAGAGATATGTTTAGTGGAACAAGATTTTCAATGGCTTAATAATTCTTGACTCTGTCTTGGAGATGTTGCCTTTTTGGTTGGCAGCACAGACCAGGAGCCTCAGAAGCCACTTTCTAGTTGACACTCAAAGCCTTGATGTAAGTTACAGGGATAGATTACAACAAGCAGCGGGATGAATGGGAACAAGATCACTTGAGTTGCCCTCAAGTCAAGGAGCAGGCACAGCATCTGCTCATGGTGCCTTACCTGGGTTAGCTAAGTGGAGCAGCAGCCCTTCAAGCATGAACAGCACATTGAAAGCACATCCCTAAAGTTCCTAATGGGATGTGTCAAAGGAGGAAAAGGAACCAGCAGGGTGAGCTCAGAGATGTCTTCTTTGAAAGCTACTGGAGCACACTGTTCCTATTACAGATCCGGAAGGAACCACTGGGCACCCTGGCGTCCTGTGGTATGTTTGTCCCCCAGATCAATGCAAGGGTTCTTTTTCATAATGTCAAAAATGGAGAGGTCATCACTCCTACAGAAGTCATTGTCATAAACATGTGTTTTCTCAACCCAGCAGCACAATGGCTTGCAAAGGGACCTGGAGTGGCCTTCATTGTTCTACAGTGTGTGTCACCATCATCTGCCAGGATGAAGGCACCTGACAGCCTGACGTCAATGTGCCCATGAAACAAACAAGTTAAAGAGAATTAAAGTCACAGAAGAACTCAGGTGAATCAGTGATGGAGAGCCCCACTGTGGCCTCATGGGACACTCCTAAGATTGTTCAGGCCTGACCCGCTCCACAAAATGTGCCCAGTAATCACAGAGCTACCCCTCCATTTAGGCAGCAGATTCTGAGCCTCACATTCTGCCATTGTGCCTTCCTGGACTCTGGATTTCCTGGCTTCACCCCCAACTTGCTCCAAGGAAGCTTTCTCTAGCACAGTGGTTCTCAATCTGTGGGTCACAACCCCTACAGGTGTCAAAAGACCCTTTCACAGGGGCTGCATATATTTATATTAATATTTATGACGGTAGCAAAATTACAGTTATGAGATAGCAATAAAAATAATTTTATGGTTGGAGGTTATCACAGCATGAGGAACTGTATTAAAGGGTTAGGAAGGCTGAGAACCACTGCCCTAGCACCTGCTGTCTGATTCATATTCAGAGATCAGAACTGTATCACCGTCTGGCCTGGTGGATGGCAATGAGCCTGTCTACCATGCACATGTTCCGGGACTTTCCCTTCACTCATGATTTTATCTGTATGGAATGTGCAGCCGGGATGGCAGATTTCAGGGTAGACAGAGCTCTTCTGCAGCTTCTCTACACAGACTGGCTGTCTCAGCAATGTCTGATGTTAAAATGGCCTTCAGGGTACCCAGAGCCTTTGTGTAAGTATTGACTCCGTTTATGTATTAATTAGGCAAGGCTGGCTGTACAGGGATGCCCAAGAATCCCCTTGACTCCACCTCCTCAGTACTGGGATTACTGAAAAGGTACTATATCTGTCTTTGATTTTTTTAATATTAATTTTTGTTTGTTTTATTCTATTTTGAGGGAGTCTGGGAACATATGGAGGTTTCAGTTTTCCCTTTTTATCGTGTGGGTTCCGAGGGTTAAATTCATTGTATCAGGCTTGGTGCCAATCACCTTCACCCACCGAGTCTTCTCATCTCCCTACACCGGCTCACTGGAGTTTTCCACCTGGGCTTGGAGAGCAGACTCAGGCCTTCACACGTGCATGGCAAGCGCTTACTGCTGAGGTATTTTGCTAGCTCAGAACTACCGTTTATGGCCAACGTTGATACCCATCTTTTTAAATTAAGCAAACCGACAAGGAAGGCCAAGTTGCCTCTTGGAGCTTGCCTTTCCCCAGACTTTATGGGACTCAGGGCTTGTGCTCGGTCTCCACTGTCTCACAGCTCCATGCCCCTTCCCTGCTTGAGGCTGAAGAAGCTCCCTGAACCACCCTTCTTAGACTCCCTTGCCAGCTGGCACTTAAAGGAGACAGGGTGGGCTGCCTTCCTGCTTTCCAGTGCCAACCAGCAGGGCTGGCAGCCGTGGTAGAGCGCCCAGCTGCCCACTTAATTACGCTCCCTCAGGCGGTGCTGTGCTTGTATGAGGTGGTGGTGGGGAGCTATGCTGGGGTCCCTTTGTGGCTCTAGAGCCAACCACGCTCTCTTTTTTTCTTAGAGATTTCTGTACAATTTCACATCTGCCAGGCATGTCCCTATCCCTTTGGTGATCTGATTACTCTCTGAATTTCTATCCCCCAAGATCTAAGTCATGGCCAGGCCGCCTTCCCAAAAGAACAAAAGTCCAGCAAGCTGAAGTTCCAACTCTGGGCACCAGGCTCAGCCTGTGAATGCCCACCTTTGGGGCCCAGATACCAGCAAAGCAAACATTGAATCTGTTCCGCCGACAGTTCCTGGCCACCAGCAGTGGAACGTGAGCTGCACTGGATCCTCTGCCACACCATCACCGCCAATGTCCGAGTGGGCGCTTCCTCCAGTTCCAAGACCTTCCTCGAACTCTGTTCTGTTAGTCTGCAGCCCTGGAGTGGTCCTTACTGGCTACTAGGAAACCGATTGGTATCTCAAGCCTTAGAGTTTTGCTGATTCAGCTTCCCCATGCCTGTTGAGCTGAGTCTGTGCTTGGTGTGTGTGCCTGGCATGCTTTCTGTTTTCTTGACTAGAACATGACTGATGCCCTCCTACTGTTACTGGATTTAGAGTCACAACATGTACTTAAACCATTAGGGTTAGGTCACCCTTGATAAGCTAATTTAAAAAGCCAAATTAACAGTGATAAGCAGAAAAGGGAGATTTATTCAACATCTCCCGTTGTTGAAGAGACAGGGAAATCCAATGACCACCCCCCACCAATCCATCTTTGAGTTCTGAAAGGAGGGTGGCATGTACAGAGAAGGTCAGGGTTATGCATATTTAAGCAGTCCCCAATCAAGGTGTGGTCCTGCCCACCACTGACCCACCATTGCCCATCTGGAAGGTGGCCGGTAAAGTGGTCAGTCTCTTTCTTAAAGAAAAGTGTCCTCTGTCTGTCCTAGGCTTTAGACTTTCTCTCTTCACAGCACAAGGTTCCTGGGAGGAATTTCTCACTTATTGGAGTCCACGGTGAGAGAAACGTGTCTCTTCAGATCTTCAGCCCTGCCAAGTCTGTTTCTTCAGGGTGTGAGCAAGGAAGCAAGTCTCAGGAAAGAATATGATGTTGACTTGCTTGTTACTATATTAAAATAAATTCTGAGACCCAGATGAAACCCTGTGTTTTGTCAAGTGTGGCATGCAGAGGGATCATAACTAATCATTATGTGTGCTGGCTTGCAGCACATTGCCTGTGTTGGTCAAATGGTGGCTTCTGACCCATAAGAGAACTTACAAGTGGAAAATGACAAGGTTGAGCCCTTAAAGCCTTGACTTGGCTTATTGGTGGACCAACTCAACACACGGATCTATAGATATGGATTCTATGGATAGTCCTGATAGTGGGAGGTGCAAGCTTCAACAACTTTTTTGCTTTGGAAATGAAATTCTGGCATTTTCTACATCTCCAGAGCCCCTGGAAACTGGAGAAGTGCTGTGGGAGTGGGTGTCTCAGAAAGTGTTCGGGATATGAAGATATTTCCACCCTATGTGATTATTCACTCAGTGACATTTCCAGTAAGCTCTCAATACTCAGATAAATAAAGGATGCACTCTGCTTGTGGATAGAGTTGCCCCTCCACCCTCTCTGCTGCTTACTCAGTGGCCCATATGCAATATGTTCATTTTAGCAGCCTATGCTTTGGTCCAGGTATGGCCTTTTCCTCATCAAGGTATAGTGAGTTATACATCACAGAATGCCTAATCTGTTGATAGCAGAGACACACATCGAGTCCTAATTGTGAGTGCCATCTGCAGGCAAGGTAACTCTACTGGACCCCTTTCTGGAAAGGTATAAGCTGTTAGTACTGCTGAAACAGACCCTTACTCTTCTAGATGGGATTTGCCTCTCCCCTGCAATGCCTTGGCAGCACTACTTTCTATGGATGTCTGGAGTATCTTAGTTGTTATCACCAGTTCTGGCTATAGACTGTATTTCACAGTAAAAGAAGTAATGCATCTGGCTTAATAGAATGCTGGAATGGACCACTGGACCAGTTTTATAGGAGTTTTATCATTTGCTACCTAACTTTATAATTTCATCTCTGGCTTACAGAAGCACAGGGCATTGTAAAGGAAGTTAGAAGAAGAATTTACAACTACTGAGATGGGGGCGGGACTGTGGGGCCCCTATTCCTTGCCTTTTTGGACTGTCTTCATCTATAGCAAAGATTGTTATGTCTCATAGCACAGAAACATGTTGTTACTGCTGTGTGAAATGTCAAGGAAGAGTAGATTGTACATGGATATTATTGGTACTTAACCACCATGTTGAGAATAATGTAGAGGGCAATTCTCTGTTCTGCTCTGGGATTCTGAGACTGAGACTGGAAGCCTAGATTTCTCAATCTTCTTTGCCAGATTTCTGATAGGTCTGTCAATCAAAAGCACTAAAGGATAATTGGACAGTGGGATACAAATCTACAAGGAAGTTCCTTCCCATTCTCTGATTCCTCCTCAGTACTTTAACAGGCACAAGCAGATGTTAGCGGGCTCAGTCTTTCTTCCAGTGGTCAAGCACCAGCCCCGAGGGCTGCTCCTCCCAGCTTTGCTAACACCATGCCTTCCAGAAGCAGGCCTCATACATATTAGACAATTGCTCTACCACTGAGCACACTCGGGCCTACACTGTCCCCCTGCTTATATGTTTTTAATTTCTGAGTTACTTAAGAATGTATGTTTTGTCTTTTCAGCTTTCCAGCATCTGTACAACCAAGGCTTCATGGGATTAAATCCTTTTTGTTTGAAATGCCTAATGTGATGAATACTTTTCTAGAGGACCCAAGTTTGATGTTTGATTCTCAGCACTCATGCTAGGTGGGTCACAACCTTCTGTAACTTGAGCCCAAGGGATCTGATGATTTTTTTTTTTAAAACTGTATTTATTTGCCTTGGTGTTTGCCTAGAACTGGAACTACAGACAGTTGTTAGCTGCCATGTGGGTGCTAGGAATCGAACCCAGGTCCTCCGGAAGAGCAGACGGTGCTCTTAACCACTGAGCCATCTCTCCAGTCCCGGGATCTGATGATTTATCCTGATCTCCAGGGGCAATTGAATATTCTCTCTCTCTCTCTCTCTCTCTCTCTCTCTCTCTCTCTCTCTCTCTCTCTCTCTCTCTCTCTCTCTCTGTCTCTTTCTCATACACACACTTAAATGAAAACAGTTTTTTTTTTTAAACTGTCCCAATCTAATCAGCAAGGATAGCAAGCAAGATGACTTTCTGCCCAGTGTTTTTGGAAGAGACAGAGATGGTTTTCTGTGGGTCCTAAAAGATGGCATGTGTCTTTTCCTCGTTTCTCCTCCCTTCTTTATTCCTTTATCTCTAGCCTCCAGAACATTGTGTCTCATCCCTTCCAAATTGCTAGCCTTTTTCTGACAGTCACTTCTAAAGTTGATAACAGATAGAGGCTGACGGAGAAGGAAGCTTGAACTGACCTATTTTGGAATGACTGATACTTTAAAAAATATTCTTGAGGCTATCAAAATTTTTTATGCACAAAAGGAACCATCAAAGTGTGGCTAGTGGATAACATATAATTACTGTGGAAAGGCTACACTGTTCTACTCTGACCAAGAGACTGTGATGTGAATCCCACCATAGTTTCTTGGGACTCTGAAATCTTTATTACCTCACACAGGGTATTACAAAAATCAAACAAAATAAATGACTTTTGATAGGTCTGATGTAAAATATCTCTTTTTAGTAACATCAAGGACAGAAAAGGCCTTCCACAGGCAAATGAGTATGTGACGACATCAAGGGACCTTTTGTATTGCTTATTTAACATTCTGTTTAGGCTTTTTCAACTTGATACAAGTTAGACTTCTCTGGAAAGAGAGAGTCTCAGGTGGAAAACAATGGCTCTATTTATTGACCTGTTGGAAAGCCACAGGGGTATTTTTCTCATTTATGCAGAGGGCCCAGCCCACTATGTGTGGTGTGCTTTTTAGGCAGATGTCCTGGGGTATGGAAGCAAGCTGGCAGAATTCCTCCATAGCCTCAACTTCGTTCCTGTCTTCAGGTTCCTGCTTTGTGTTTCTGCCCTGACTTCGCTGGGTGATAAGATGTAAGGTCAAAGGCAAAATCAACCTTTCCTCTCAAGGGGCTTCTGGTCCTGTGTTTTGTCACAGCAACCATGAAGCAAACTAAGACATTTAGATATGTGTCAGGATGATTTCGAGCTCATAATTATCCAAATAATCCATCAATTTCCCTCTGAGCTATATACTTCAGAGAGCTGAATAAAAATGACTATGCAAAATATTGCACATGAATATTCATGAGTCATTATTTATAACAATTAAATATTCAGGGACTAATGAACTAGTAAGCAAAATACGTGTAGACACATGGTGGAACATACTTCACCTATAAAAATGGAGCAAAGAACTGATGCATGCTACAGTATGAATGAACCTCAAACACTTCAGAAAATAAGCCAGGAAAGGCCGGGGTATTCTGATTCCATTTTGAAATATAGACAATTTCATGAAGAGAGAAATATATGGGTTTCAGGGCCATAGTGGATAGAATGTTGCATGTTATAATTTTAATATGACATGTGCCTTATAGGCTCATGTGTTTGAACCTTTGATCAGTCTCTAGCTAGCACACTGTTTCGGAAGGTTGCAGACTTTTGGGTGTGGCCTTGTGGAAGGAGCTGTGGTGATGTGTTACATATTTAATAAAACCTAGACTATCAAGAGATCAACCATAGCCACAACCTAGGCAGAAATAGATTCAGAAGTTCTGGAATCTCTGTGAGTACAAGGCCAAACAGCTGGGCTCCAATGGCACACACCTTTAATCTCAGCACAGGGAAAGCCGTGAGTGATGACCTGTGCCTTTTATCCCATAACTCCAGAGACAGAGATCTTTCTGTGTTTCTGTGAGGTCAAGGCAGACTACCAAATAGAGTAGCTCACACCTTTAATCCTAACCTGGGGGGGATACAGCTGGATGAGAAGGGTATTTAAGGCAGGCTTAGAAAAGCAGCAGCAATTAGAAGCAACCAGGAGCGAGGCTGAGGAAGCTGGAAGATAGCTGGGTGAGATTTGACTGTGGTGTTTCCTCTCTCTGATATTTCATCCTTTCCCCGATATCTGGCTCTGAGACTCTTTAATTACAATCAGAATTTGTGCAACAAGGAGTGGACTGTCTTGAGGTCTTACAGCTCAGCTCTCTATCTAGCACTCTGTGCGTCTGGGCCATAGAAACAGTGTGACCAGCTGCCTCATGTTCCTGTTACTACTGCCTTCTGTGCCACAGGAGTTGCACCCCTTGCTGTCCCCAGAGCAAATCCTTCCTCCATCTGGTTGCTTTTCACAGATGTCACAGAAATGAGAAGAGTGACTAACACCAGCCTGAGGGCTTAAGGGCTTCTTTGCAGGTGGTATGTGGGATAATGTTGTAAATAATTTTCACTTGTATTTGTTTAATAAATAAACAGTGATTGGCTAGAAGACAGGCAGGAAGTAGAGGCAGGGCAACCAGACTAGGAGAATTCTGGGAAGAGCAGAGCAGAAGCCAGCTAGACATCAAGGAAGCAGGAATGCTGCACTGAGGAAAAGGTGCCAAACCAGGTAGCTAAACATGGATAAGAATCATGGGTTAGTTTAAGAGTAAGAGTTAGCAAGTAATGGAGCCTGAGCCATAGGCCAAATGGTTTATAATTACTATAAGCCTTTGTGTGACTCTTTGGGACTAAATGGCTGTGGGATTGGCCAGGCAGGACAGAGAAACTTCTGACTACAATGGTAGGAATTTTTAAAAGCAACTTGTGGGATGATTTTTACAGTTCTGAAAATAGTCTAACAGCCACTCCATAGCTCACTCTGAATGAGTGAATTATAGAGTAAATGATTGTGTTATAATTAAGCTGTCACCAAAACCCCTCACTTGAATAATAAGAGAAATTGTTTCTCAAGTTGCAGTCAGTGTGAAATGAGTGGGTTAGCGATGGATGAATTCAGTGGTTCAGCTTGTCATCCCGTCTAGTTCTTCCTCTTTATTCTCAGTAGCTACCCTCTTGGTTGTACCACACTAGCATCATCTTAAGAAGCCCCAAAGAGAGATAAGGGAGAGTTCCTTTTTGGTATACTTTTGGTCATTACATTGAGGCAAGGCCTAGGCTAGCCTCAGACTCACACTCCTGTGCTTCAGCTTCTTGAGTTCCAAGAGGTTCCGACAGACGAGCATCATCGTATCTAATAAGAGTTCTGGGGTTTTGGTTTTGGTTTTTCAAGACAGGCTTTCTCTGTGTAGCCCTGGCTGTTCTGGAACTCACTTTGTAGACCTGGCTGGCCTCAAACTCACAGAGATCCAACTGCCTCTGTGTCCGGAGTGCTGAGATTAAAAGCATGCATCAGCCCAACTAAGCATTTCTTTTTTAGCCCCACTGTGCTCTCCAATTTAAGAAACAAACAACAGTAAAACAACAACAACAACAACAACAACAACAACAAAAACCCCAAAAAACCAAAAAAAAAAAAAGCTAATCTCTTGTTTTACTGATGAGTCATAGTCTCTCACTAAACATTAGGCTAACTGTGACAAGGGCCTGGGGCCACCACAGACTTGTCCACAACTCCAGGATTAAACAAGGTGACTCAGGCAGAGAGGCAGGACCCTGGAATTTAACTCAGATTCTGTCAGAGTGAAGAAACGTGACCATGGCTACCAGGTGGACAGCCTCCGTAGCTCCAGAGGATAAAGAATTTTCTTAATGGTGTCACTCTTGACATTGTTTACCTTATTTATACATTTACTTGTTATTGAGACAGTTTTGCTTGGTAGCCTAGGTCTCTCATGAGCTTGTGATCTTCCTGTGTTTACCTCTTCCATCTATGATTATGGGAGTGCACCACCAAGCCTGACTTTTTAATTTGTTCTTCTATCTTAGGTTGAGTTTGAAATTATAAATTATACCTGTCTGTCTCCTCTATCTGCCAACTAGACTTCCTGTCTATACCTATGTACACATAAGTGACTGTGCACACATGTATGCACGCACACACATAGATTTTAAATGCTCATACTTTCAGCTTCTTTTAAAAATAATTATTTTTATTTTGCGTGCATTTATGTTTTGCCTGCATGTATGTCTGTGTAAAGGTGTTCAATTCCTTGAAACTGGAGTTATAGTCAGTTATAAGCTGCCATGTGAGTTCTAGGAATTAAACCAATTGAACCCAGGTCCTCTGGAAGAGCAGCCAGTTCTCTTAACCACTAGGCCATCTCTCTAATCCCTATTTTCAGCTTCTTGTAACTAAGCAATATGAAATTTTATTTTTAAATTATTTAATCTTAGCTTGATTTTGTTTGTATTTGTTTGGGAACTTTTGAGATTAAGTCATATAGCCCGTTACATGACTCATCTTGTAGCTAAGAATGGCCTTGAGACTCCTGATTCTCACATCTGTATTATTAGTATATGCCATCATATTGCTTACATCTTAGTGTATTATTTTTAATTTTTAAATTTAATTTATTCAGCATGAATGTGAGGGGCGTATGTGTGTGTGTCACAGCTCACATGTAGATGTCAGAGAACAACTTGGGAGTTGGTTGTCTCCTACCCTGCATTTCAGGGATTGAACTCAGATTGTCAGGATTGCATGGCAAACCCTGAAATGAGCACCCTGGCCTTTCCAACCTTGGAGATGGTGTTTGGAGTGGGACGGAATTTGCCCAACTCTGCGCTGGTGAAAGTGTCTGACCAGGAATGGGCCAACAGGCTAGAGATTTCTGGCTTGGTGAGAGGGCACACCCTAAATCTTGGCTTCACCTACCTCTCTGCTTTCCAGTGCTCATCTTGCTTAGCAGACATTGGCAGCTGGTACACACGAGCCGGCCCGGTCACATGTGGTTGTGTTTAACGCTACAGAACTTTGAACCAACCTCAAGCTGCGCCAGTGGGGAGATCAAAGTCAGTACTCAAATGTATTTTATAAACGGTGAACTCCGGTGAAGAAACACAACTCATTTAAAGCGAAGCCAAGGGGCGTGTGATGTTTTGACTGATGCCGAAAACAGAGAAAGGAGGTGGTTTCCCCTGTGCGTTGTTTGGACTCTTTTAAAAAAGATCCTGTTTATTAAAGTCTGTACTTTCAAATAAACACAGAGAACTCTCGTGTTCTCTTTGTAAACACGTTTGAGTCCTTTGAAGCCAAGAATAATGAGTGTGATAGAGAAGACTGTTTAGCCTCTCCTGGGCTGTGTTGAGTTAACTGGTCTCACTGTTGTGAAAACTCACTCTGCAGAGAGGTGTTCAGAACTGACTCCACTAGGTGGAGGGAGATGGGAAATACTCAGGTGGCTGCATCTGTATTCAAATCTCTCTTCTAAAAGCACCTTTTCCTGGAGGGCCACATAGCCTGGGCCACAGTCTGCGGCTGCCCCCCTGCTGGCAGGCATCTGCTTCTGGCCAGTGGTGTGCTGGTACCTGTTGGAAATCTACCTCTGGAGCAGAGAACAGGCACTTGCTCACTTCTAGGGCATCACCAGCCCATCATGCTCAGCGCCAGGTTTCCCACCATCCACTGCAGACACAGCCAAAGAGTGAGGCAGCCCTGACAGCAAGCCAGCCGACCCCCAGCACCAGGGCTCTATCTACCCCACCCCCACCCCAAACCGTTCCTTCCTGGGCCAGGCTGGTAACATACAACTTGACTTAGGTCGGTAAGCATTTACAGCAGCAATTTCCCCTCTCTGGGAAAACTCTCTTTGCTTTTTGAAATGTGCCCTGGCCCCATGTGGTTGAGATATGGGCTTCCATGTTCTCTGTTCCCTAACAGGCAGTGGTCCACCGGGTTATTTTGGTCACTTCCTTTGAACACTTCCTTCCTTCAATTGTTCACATGGCATTGTATGATTCACAGAGCCAACTTCCTTTCCCCTGTCTGGCAGCTGGGAAAATCAGGCTCCCGTTAGGGTTCCCTTTGTTAACTGCACCTGGCTAGGCAGGGCTGGTTGAGCTGGGTCTCAGTGTCCAGCCCTTGCAGTTATCACAGCTGTTCCTTGGCGGAATGAAGACTGGAGAGAGGCTGGGCCGCTCCATGGAGTAAAGCCTAGCTCCAGTGGGGCTGCCAGAGTTGTGAAATCTTGGTGGGTAACATATGAGACCACAAGTTCTAAGGCTGACTTGTCCAAATGAAGTATGGATTTTGAAGAGATGGTTCGAAAGACAAGCTCAAGCAGTTCTGTGCCAAGCATCTGGACACTCAGCAGGTGATTTGTCCAGGCCCACCGGATGTCAGGAAGGACTAGGGTAGAGCTCTATGCTGGCAGCCTGACACTCCCAAGGTCTCTTCTTGAGTGGTTCATTAGGATTGAGACAATTATATTGGAGACCAAGTAGCATAGCTTCATTGTGTTTATTTGGAATAGACATCCATAGTGGCTCTTGGTGCTGAGGCAAAAAGTAAAGAAGAGACTAGAGGAGATATAACGGTGCCCTTGAGATGTCTTAGCTTGCAAAGGTGCTTGCCACCCAAACTGATGACCTGAGTTTGATCCCCAGAGCCCACACAGTAGGAGGAAACACTGACTCCTGGAAGTTCTCTGACTTCCACATTCGTGCTTTGGAACTGGACCCGGCCAAACCAGAGGTGTAGAGAAGAAATAGAACCTTACCATTCCAGGGACCCTCCAGGTTTGATGGTTCTCTGTGTCAGCCAGCTTGCAAGGCCCAGTTGCCTCTGTAGATTGGTGCAGCTCTGCCTGCTCTCCTGGGTCCAGGCTTTCAAATCCTTCCCTCACATTCGCATTTTTATCACCCAGCTCTTCCTTTAGGGACAGGTGGACCAGCCAGCTAGTCAGCCTGTTATATTTCAGCCCTTGGGCCTCCTGCCTAAGATTTCAGACATAAGATTCCAGAGGGCCTTTCCCTCCCCTTAACCTGGCTCATGGCCCGAGGTGGGTCACTGCTATAGAGAGAGAACCGTCCTCTTCGTGGCTAGTTCCTTAGACAGGCACAGACCTCACTGCACATTCTCCCTGAGCTTCCTGGTTTCTCCTGGTTCTCCTTGATCCAGTTGGGCTGTGAATCCTCCTCAGGGTGGCAGCACACATCTAGCCAAGGTGAATCAGCTCCACGAACTGATAGAGTCCATTGATGAACAAGGTGGGCAATTCCGGAAATCGAACACAAGGGCCTTGCACCTTGGTGTCTCTAGATGGGCCCGCTAAGTGGCCCTGACTTGAGGAAAGCGGCTCACCTCTCTGCACCCCAGTTTTCTTATGTGTGCATTAGAGGTAATAATAGCACTTTTTAACCACATCCTTTTGTTTAGAGAATGGAGTCAGTGAACATACAAGACATGCTTAAAATGATACTTGGCACAGGGTGATCTCTAGCTAAATGTGAGTCATTTCTATTATTGTACAAAGTTTACTGTCTTTCTTCTATACTGATAGTCAGGTCACTTAAATGAAATAACTAACCCTGTCTTGTTATTACAGCAAACAATAGGATCCACATGATGGACACCAGGCTCACTTAGCTCCTAATGACCTTTAACTCATTAGAACCAGATTTGCCAAACTGTTTAAGTATCTGGATGAGCTAACCATTCCTCCAAAGACAAAATAATCTTTGGCAAAAGATAGGATAGTATTTTAAATTCCTAAACTTCCCTATCAGCGTTGGAAAACCTCAATGGACTCATTCACACACAGGAATATGTTTAGGTAGTCTAATGAGCATGTAGTATCTTCAACAAACTCCACCAGGATGTATGTTTAAAAAAAAAAAAAAAAAGGAAGAGGCGCCAGAAAGATGGCCATTGATTTCTAGGACCCACATGGTGACCCCCAACCACCTGCAGTTCCACTTTGAGGTGATCCATGCCCTTTTCTGGTGTCTGAGAATGCCAGGCATGCAAGTGGTACAGGCATATATGTAGGCAAAGCACCAAGATACATAAACATAAATAAATATCATATATCACTCTTGCAGTGGACCTGAATTCAGTTTTCCACACCATGTTGGGTAACTCACAACCACCCATAAATTTGGCCCCATGGGAATTCAATATCTTCTGCCTATGCAGACACAGATACTCCAATATACATACCCACACACAATTAAAAAAAATCTTTTAAAATGAGAAAATGTAGTCCATATTTAGTATGTTCTATACAACAAAATAACAGTAAATGTCAAAACAAATGCTCTGTATGGAGATTAAAGGGGGGCATGTGGGGCAGGGAACTGCTTAGCTCTCCTGATAGATCAAGTCACATGGAATTTTAAGCTCTGTAGTGACCTGTCGGGGCCTACTCATTGGCTTGCAATGTCCCCTGCCTTTGCTGCACTGACTGCAGACCTGCTGTAGCACGGGGATTCTCAGAGCCTAGCATTCTGCACAGGGTTGTACACTGTGTCTCCTGAGACAGGAAGACCCGGTGGTACAGACTGCCCTGTTCCCTGCAGTACCAGGCTCTGCTTTCCTGGTTCCATTCCCACAGTGCTGAGTAGATGTCCAGGAAGCTGAGTAAATAAGAGCTTGTCCCACACCTTGCCACCTGTCCTAGTTAGGGTTACTGTTGCTGTGGTGAAACACTATTACCAAAGCAGCGTGAGGAGGAAAAGGCTTATTTGGCTTACACTGTTGTCACCAAAGGAAGTCTGGAAAGTAACTCAGACAAATCAGGAACTTGGAGGCAGGAGCCCATGCAGAGGCCACCAACAACATGGCTGCTTACTGACTTGGTGTTATGTTCAACCTACTTTCTTATAAAATCTAGGACCACCAATCAAGGAATGGCACCCACCACAATGGGCTAGACACTCCTCCATCAATCCCTAATTAAGAAAATGCCCTGCAGGACTGCCCACAGCCGGATCTTATGAAGGCGTTTTTTCTCAGTGGAGGATTCCTCCTCTCTGGCGACTTTAGCTTGTGTCCAGTTGATTAGAACTGTCTACTCCCAAACCTCCCACTTTCCTTGTTCTCCCACCCTCACTGCCCAAGAAACAAGCCATCTAGCTTTCTCTGTGTTGGGAAGAGTGAGTGATACCCTCACAGCCATGGGCATCCTCTCTTAGCCCAGGAATAATGGAGGAGATCTGCCCTGTAACACAGCACACACTGAGCTAATGTATGCCTGCACCATTCAGTAACCTGGCCTGGTTGCTTCCGGGGGCTATTTTCTAGTCTGTGGTCTCAGTGGCACATCTGAGTTACTTGTTCCCAAGAATTTACTGTGGCTCCTTCCTGTACACTGGGCTCTGGGATGTGGTGACAAAGAGACAGGACTATGCTCCTCAGTCATGGAAGAAGCCTGGGGAATGGATGGCAGGGCTAGGCATACTCATGTATCATCTCACTCATGACAGAATCTGTCTGTGATGAGGAGGACCTATGAAAAAAGTCATGCAGAAGCATACTGAATACTGGTAGTGGGAAATGCTCCAGACACCTTGAAATGCCAATGACTGGGAACTGTGGTGCTGGGGAGTGGGGTGTAGCTGTGGTTTGAGTATGTTCTGCCCCAGTTCCTATGTCCTCCAGAGCATAAGTTAATAATAACTTGGAGATGGGACCTATTGGGGGAAAAATTAGGGCTGAGGCCAGGTCCCATGATGTCATTGGTGGTTTCATCAGAAAAGACAGACTAGAACAAGCACAACACACTTGTGCTCAGTCTCTCTCCCTCTCCCTCTCTGTGTCTCTCTGTCTATCTATCTATGTATCTCTATCTCTATCTTTATCTTTATCTCACACCACACAGCAAAGTCTTCATCAGAAACCAAGTAAATAGTAGTGTTAGTTTCCAGGACCTGATCTAACTAATTCTGTTATAAACCACACTGTCTCGGGTATTTTGTTATAGTCATAGAAAAGAAGCAAATGGAGCAGAGAACAGGACCTAGTACAAGAAATCCAAGTTTGGAAAATCAGCTGTCTAACCACGGAGGGTTCTCCTTGAATAAACACTGCAGGGATTTGTGGTCTCTAGTATGAAGTCACTTTCTCCTGTGCTCACTGTCTGTCCTGTCCTCTAACTGTACAAAGAGTAGTGTAAGAAAAATTAAACATTAGTCTCTTCTGTCAAACTCTGTGTGTACAGCAAGGAATTCAAATCCTTTTACTTCCCTGATCTTGTAAAATGGTATGCAAATATTTTACCATGCACTCAATCTGGTAAAAGTCTACACAGAGGACCTGCTGCGTTCTTGGACCTTCCTGCTTTTCTTCATTTCTTTTGTGCTGATTCTTCTAGACTTTGGGGAAAGCACAGTTTCACCTGCATTAGAAAGAAACCCAGTGCACTTCCTGCCTGGATGCTTGCTCTCCCACTTTTGGGAGCCATACACCCACTAGATAAAGAGTCTAGTTTTACCGCGTTGAGAATGGAGTGGTGGTCTCATTCTTTGTTACCCCGAACTTATTTCTAGCAGTATGAACCCCATGTGGGTCACCAAGTAAACCGTGCTGCTGAGCCAAGCTCTCTTCCAACACCTTTTTGCTTCAGGGACAAATCAGTATTTGGGGTTCTGGCTGCCTCTCCATTAATGCCTCCTCCGAAGCAGAGGCTGAAATGCTAAGGACTGGTGTCCCTGACAGGTTGGCTTACTGATGAAGCTGAAAGCCTTAGTCTCTCCAAGACGACAGAGTCTCAAGAGAAAGGAAAGAAGTGAGTGTGAGGTGTAGAATTTCAGGCACCAGTGGGCAAGGAAAGTGAGGTTTTGACACACATGTATGTACACATCCAATGCCCCTCAGTCCTGTGGTAACATAGCAGACACTGCAAATGGACACTACACTCTGGGAAGGGCAGGGCTAGCTTTTCTCTGAGGGAGGCTGCAACCAAGGACATTGTGGAGCCTTTTTTATCACTCTGTTCTTCTGTATCTTCAATATGTGCTCAGGGTGTAAGGACACAGTACTTAAAAAATTGTGTGTGTGTGTATGTGTGTGTCTGTGTGTATGTGCATGTGTGTGTCTGTCTGTGTGTGTATGTGCATGTGTCTGTGTGTATGTGCATGTGTGTGTCTGTGTATGTGTCTGTGTGTCTGTGTATGTGCATATGTGTGTCTGTGTGTGTGTGTGTCTGTGTGCATGTCTGTGTGTGTCTGTGTATGTGCATACGTGTGTCTGTGTGTGTGTGTATGTGTGTTTGTGTGTGTGTGTCTGTGTGTGTGTGTCTGTGTGTGTGCATGTCTGTGTGTGTCTGTGTGTATGTGCATGTGTGTGTCTGTGTATGTGTCTGTGTGTGTGTCTGTGTGTGTGTCTGTGTGTGTCTGTGTGTATGTGCATGTGTGTGTCTGTGTGTATGTGCGTGTGTGTCTGTGTGGGTCTGTGTGTGTCTGTGTGTGTCTGTGTGTGTTTATCTGTGTGTGTCTGTGTGTATGTGTCTGTGTGTGTCTATCTGTGTGTGTCTGTCTGTCTGTGTCTGTCTGCGTGTGTGTCTATCTGTGTGTGTCTGTGTGTGTATGTGTATGTGTGTGTCTGTGTCTGTGTGTGTATGTGTGTGTCTATCTGTGTGTCTGTCTGTCTGTGTGTGTCTGTGTGTGTCTATCTGTGTGTGTGTCTGTGTGTGTGTATGTGTGTGTCTGTGTGTGTCTATCTGTGTGTGTCTGTGTGTGTGTGTGTGCACAAACTTGTAGGAGAACTTGTAGGAGTCTCTTCTCTTCTTTTACTGTGTGGGTCCCAGGGATCAAACTCAGCAAATGCCTTTACCTGCTGGGGTAAAGAGACACCTCCTCCTCCTTGCCCAGGACAGTGCTCTTGACGCTTCCTTTTCTTGCTTGCTGACCACAGACTTAGAGGGCTTCTGTCCACAGATAGCCCTCAGCACTCAGGGTAAAGGGACTGTAAGAAAAAAGCAACATATTCTGCAGAAAGGCCCTGGATGGGTCCTCTCGGAGGGTCCAGCATTCCTGCGCTGCCGGCTGGTCCCTTAGTCAGTGCTCCCGCCTCTCCAGCGTTTTCCACCCTGGCTTCCACTCCTGCTTGGCTGAGTTCTGGGTCTCGCTCCTGTAATTCAGCCCACCACCCATGCTCTGGGGCCAGCAAGCCCACATTCTTGAGTCAGAGAGAAACCAGGCTGGTGTCAGATTCCACAGCCTTGGCTGGGGGACTGGTCTGGTTGCTCTGTTAAGGGACTCTGCTCAACTCCGGATGAGTCAAAGCATTCCAGTTTTCCTCCCCTCTGTCCTGTCCCGCCAGAATTCCTGTCTGAATTCTTCTTCATTAATAGTGATGGGCTCTACTCCCGGAAGTTCCCTGTTGCTCGTTTCAGGGGATAATGATTGTTTTTGCAGGAGGGACCCCGATGGATTTTCCGTTTCTGTTTCCATATTATGAACTGAAATCCACACTTCATTGAAAGCAGATGGCAAAAGCGTCCTTCCATGTGAAGGAGAGGCGCCTTCTCCTCTGAGCTGGGATGCCTCTGATTCGTTGACCTTCTGGACAACTAGGCATAGATGCGGCCAGGGCGTCGGACCTTGGAGAGGACGGCATGGAACTTTATGCTTGAGATACAAAATAGAAATAATGAGCTAAGATGGAGCTTAAAAGAGGAGAGGAAAACACCAAGCCAATGGAAGAGATGGGCCCTTCTCTAAGCCCCTCATTCCCAGGTCTCAGGTCTTGCAATGTCAGCTTCTTGGGAAAGAAGCATGTGTAAGGGCGACAGCTGCCCTCCAAAGGAAATTGGTGCTAAAGCCTCTGCTTCACAGAACTTGACCCTTCTTCTCATCTGCCTCTGAGGACATAATGAAAAGCATATTCTCCACTGTATCTTTCCCAAGAACACAAACTCAATCACTCCATCTCCAAAAAAGGCAGAAGAAAGCTCACTGTTTCCCAGGCTGCCCAGCAAGCAACCGTCCCCAGGGGGTCCAGCGTGGGAAGCAGAAGCCTTGCCCAGCTCCTCAGGCTCTCTACACAGGCTGTGCAAATGTCTTTCAGGGGTCCAGTGAGTCCATAGCCAGAACCCTCGAATGTAGCCTGGATTTTGGGCCTACTGCAAGCTCCTAGGTTACTCACAGTGGAGGCCACCGCACCTCTGACCATGCCATTTGTAAAGAATGGATGGAACTGGAACTTACCATGTGAAGCAAAATGAGTCAGACCCATGAGGGAAAATATATTTTCTCTCATATGAAGAATCTAGATTGAAATATATTTAAAAAATGTGACTTACACACACACACACACACACACACACACACACACACACATTGACACAGAAAAGAAAAGCTATTTGGGATAAGAAAAATGACTTGTAAGAGGCGGGTAAGCACAAAGGGAGACAGGGTATCTATACGAGCAAAGCATACAACATACATGTATGAGGATGGAATAAACCCACCCTTTTGTATAATGAATATATAATTAAAAGAAAATAATGGAGGGCTGTTCCACAAGAGAAAAACCCTATCTGGCACTTTACACCTGCTTGAAAGTCCATGGGGATGGGGGTCATAGGCCCTAGGGTTAGGGTTAGGGTACTGTCCTTTAGCTACACGGACATGGCATTGAATTGCCTCTAAATATATATTTTTATACCCAGAGACAGATGCCATGCCCAGCCTTAGTGAAGAAACCTTTCCTTCAGGGAAGAACAGAGAATGCAGAGATCCACAGCTTACACAGGTTCTGAAAATAAAAGACTGAGAGCTCGGTCCTCAGCAAGACATTTACACCATCTCCTCCAAGGCTCAAGAAACACTGTGAAAGACGGTGGGTGCAGAAAGATCTGAGAGGAGAAGACAGAGTGAAGGGCTTTAATATGTCATCTTTGGGACATAAGACAGCCAATGCAATCATGAACTCTCACTAACAGGCTGACTGCACTTGGTCTGCATAGAAAGTCCCATCAGCAGCCAGGGATGGATGTGGAAGGACCAGAGAGCTCAGCCCTGCAGTGATGAACTATTTCCTCCTGATGGATGCAGGGACAGGGAGTCCTGCCTTTAGTTGTGTATCCCCTGGTGACCCTCCAGGCTCCGTGGGTAGTCCCAATTCAATGGTCACACAGATGGACCTGGTTAAAGTAAGTGGGCCACAAAACAAAACCAAATGTCGGGGCTCTGGGGAGGATACAGGTCGGGAGGAGGGGGTGATAGAGGTGGGAGGGATGTAGGGGAGGGTTGGGGCGAGAGCAGTTGGCGTGCATCATATATGAGTCCAGAATGGTCAGGATCTGGGAAGATGACAATGAATGAAGCACTCTGCAAGTGTGAAGACGGCTGGTGTGGTGACACACCTGCAATTCTAGCTTTAGAAAAAATGGGGCAGGAGATCTCTGGGGCAAACTGGATTGCTAGATAGACTAGCCAAATCTGTAAGCTCTGGGTTCATCAAGAGATCCTGCCTCAATAAACAGACCTCAAAGGAGACACCTGAAGCCAGCCTCTGGTCTCCACCCCCATATGTATGCATGCATGTGTATCTGCTCACATGCAAACACATACACACATGTGCATACACACTGCACACATGTACATGTGATAAATAAATAAGCCTGCAGAGAAGGCTCAGGAGTTAAGAGAGCTTGCTACTCTTGCAAGGGGCCTAAGAGTTCAGTTCCCAGCACCTATGTTGGGTGGCCTTCATGCTCTTTTCGGGGTAATATCTCTCTCTCTCTCTCTCTCTCTCTCTCTCTCTCTCTCTCTCTCTCTGTGGGGTGAAGGAGTGAAGGAGAGTAATGGAGAGGGAAGAGAAGCAGAGAGAGGGAGAGAGAGAGAGAGATTGATCGAGAAACTGAAAAAAAAATGTGTCTTGGAAGAAAACACACCCTAAAGAGCAAAAGAGTCCAGAGCAAAAAGCTTTGACTCAATGACATAGGCCAGAGGAGGCAGGGTGGTGCCACCAGCCATAGGGGTAGGTCAGTTTGCTAGAGGGGGCAGGGCAGGGGGCCAGAAGAGGGGTGGAGGAGCCCCCCTCAAGTCAGGAATACCTCTTATCTCTCTGAAGGAAAACATCACCGCTTTGGCACTGCTGCTCCTGGGCAGGCGGGCTCAGAGCATGGGAAGTTTTGACAAAGAGCCTCTGGAAGATGTTAGGTGACAAGGCCTAGTGTCACAGGTCTCCAGTGCCCCCACTACCAACGCTGCATGGTGCCAGTGGAGAGGCCGCTGTGGAATCTCCAGCTTCTCAGAGTATCTTGGAGCTCATTTCCACCCCACCATGTGCTGTTAACATTTCCTTACTTCTCATTCAGGAAGCCCAGTCATGGCAGATACTCTACCCTGCAGGGGGTTTGCTGTGAATGAAGATGAGACACTTGGAAATCACAAAGTTCATAGAGAACTGGAAAGGAGTTCTCTGGAGGCCTAGGCAGAAGATAGTATTTAGGAAGCAGACAAGGAAAGTGGGGGTGTGGGAGAAAGATCCAAGACCCACTGGTACCCAAAGGCTCAGCCGCTCTTCCCTACCATGACCTAAATGCTCACCTCATCTTTTGAGACCTCCTTCTTTTTAAGCATTTGAATTTGATTCTCTGTATTGCTTGGTGTATACTGTTCTCTCCACGAACCTCACAGAGCCCTTGGAGTGTGTGCTAGAATGTTCTGGGCATGCCAAGCAGAGGCTCAGAGAGAATGGATTCCTGTCTGGTGCTTTGACCTCTGTGTGAGGCTGAAGATTGCCTCGTAGTTGGCTTCAAAGAGAGCAGCCTTATGTCACGTCCTCTGGCTTTCTGCTGAAAAGATAGCCTGGGGGATGGAGATTGCAGGCCCACAGACATTGTTCCTGGAGCTGGGAAGAGGCCTCTCTGACCTTGACCTTCAACACAGGAGTTAGGACTGGAGCCCAGTATTGTCTGTCTTCTTTCTCAGGAGAGTGGCTTTGCTTTAAGCTCTGGAAAACAGTGATTGTTCTCTTCTTAAAGAACAAGCAAAGTCATGCGCATCACTAACTACTTGCTGTATCAGACTCTAGGAGTGTGTACTTGTGTGTAGACACTAGCTAGGCCAAGGATGACCCAAGACATCCACCCTTAGAACTGACCCAAGCTGGCCACCTCCGTGCGTGCTCCTTATTGCTCTGCTACTCAGCTGCCTCGAAGCAGAAATCCCATGTGGCCCTAGACATGCTCTACTGAACTTTCCTGACTTTCCCAGGGCTCGGTTTGTGATGGGTGGCCTGTGGGGCAAGAGCACCTACACCCTGGGAGTGCTGTATTCACATCTGAATCTCACGTTCTGTTCTTCCGTTCGCCCCACCCAGGAAATCCTGTTCTCATGGTTGGTATCGCCAAGAGCTCCTGGTGTGATGCCCAATCTGGAGCCTAGCTAATGCGTTTGTTAGAAACCCACCTTCTTCTTGGGAAACGAACTGTTTATTCCCTGATAAGCAGCAGTGTGCAGTACAAAGGCCTGGGTCGGGAGCCAGGAGATTGTGTCCCGCCACAGAACATGTGTCTGAGGACCTTAAGCAGCTCACTTAACACCCTGGGTCTCAATTTCCTCTCTAAAAAGGAGGGGCTTATCTCAGTGGCTAAGGTGTTTGCTGCACAAATCTGAGGACCAGAGTTTAATTCTCAAAACCCATGTTAGAAACAAAGAACCGAGCCCCCAAAATTGTCTCCTGATATCTGTGAGGGAGACAGAGCCTGGCAGGGGGAGGTAGTTACTGGGGTTGTATCTCTGAAGGAGGTTTGGCCTCCTGTCCCTTTCCTTTTGATCTTTTTGGCCACCATAAGGTGAACAGTCTCTTCCTTACATGCCTGTCATCTGCCCTTCCTGAATCTCCATAGATGCAGCAGCAGAGGAGTCAGGGTCGGCGAACCAAAATTGTTGAAATGGTGTGCAGAAAAACAATACTTCCTTCCTTACATTGCTTTGCTCAGGTGTTGGTCTTTGCTGGTCAGTTTCTTCTGCTTTAGAAATTCTTCAATCAATCCTCATTGAGTGCTTAAAGATCACCCCCTCCCGCCCTCGTCCAGGGATCATACAGAAGTCTATTCTAACTACCCCGTGTGCCTGTAGGAAGCAGGAAGCAGTCTTCCTCACAGAGTGGCTGCAGCCTGGCTACAGCAGGCATCTCCCACCTCATTTCTCAGCAGTACATGTTCCGGTTTCCTCCACAGCATTTGGCTTGCTGCTCTCAGGCTTCTCCTTAGAGAACCAGAGAACCATTTTTTTTTTTTTTTTTTTTTTTTTTTGGTGCAGATAAGTAGACACTTCAAGGGTTTCTAAATTCAAAACTATAAGAGGCTAGAATGTGACAATCCCCTATTCCCCTGGAAGTATCCGTTTCCAGCTGGGCATTTTCAGTTTCTAGTGTTTTCTTCCATAGATGTATTTATGTGTATTCAAGAGGGAATATATAAGTGTGCACACATGTGTGAGTTTATGTATTCATATGTACATCAGCACATATGTGTGCATGTGAATATGTTTCTTTTGATTTCTCAAGCATTGTGTCACACACATACTTTTCTCTCTGGCCCACCCCCTATTTCTTCTCATCTCACAAACACCTTGGATTTGTGTTCGGCTGATGGGTCTGCTTGTTAGTGTGGGGGCTCCAGGAACTGAACACTGACTCTGTGCATGCAATGCTCACCATGCTCTACTCAGCTCTCGCCAGCCTGCACTTAGGGACTATTTTATACCAGTACACAGAACTTCTTCAGGCTTTTAAAATCGTTCACAGCTGTTTGACTCTCTTTAAAATTAAGAGAATAAATTTTTTGAAGCACATCATATATAACAATATAAAACATTTATAAGAATTAGAAGAAAACTAGGCTAGGGACAGCAGTGGGAAGAAGGGATGGGCAAGGTCTGGCAAGCAGATACCAAGTCACAGGGAAAGTGGAGAGATTCACACCAGTGGATGCTGGTGTGCTTCTGACAGCAGATGACCACTGACAATGCACTGTATATTTCAGGAAGCTACAAGAAAGAATCTCGAATGTTTTCAACCCCTAAGTTTGATGTGATCCTTGCACAATGGAAATACCACATGGTAATATAAATATGTAATATCTAGAAGCTGAATACAAGAAAGAAGAGGTTCTGGAGGAGGGGGTGATCAGGAGGAGGACTCATTTTTAAAATAGAGAATAAATTTAAAAATTATATATAAAGCCCTAGTCGTTGGCCAAAGGGCAATGGGATTCCCTAACACTCACAGGCTATTGGTTGTTCTCCACAATCTGATGTGCAGATCCTATTATTGAAGACACTTACTTTGTGTAACTGAACATGGAGAAGTTGAGCTGAGATTAACTAGAGGCTTCACCCCTCCTGACTAGTATTCATGGTACTCTACATGCTACCAGAGGAAACTCAGCTATAAAATCTGTGATCTACAATGGCAACCTTTCAGTAAGCTACACTAGTATAATAGTGGCACAAATGCTGTGGGAGAAACCAACCACTTTTAAAAGCTGCATTTAAGGCCCACTCTGTGAGATAATAGATACTTGACTTTGCTAAGTGGACAAGAAGCTGAAACTAAAGAGGTCATAGGCCTAGGAAAAAAACCTAATGCTATTACTTGGTTAAAAAGAACATAGCAATAAAATGACTCCTAATGACATACTGCCATACCCATGGTTCAGTGCCTCACTCAGCCCCCATCACAGAAGTTCCTTCTTATAGCTGGTGAGAATTAACATAGAGACCCACCCTGAACAGTGCAGAGAATGGGTGGTTTTGGAACACTCAGCCCCCAAATTGGATTTTTTATTAAATCTCCCCTGTCAGGGATTAGGGATCTAAGCAGAAAAGCTTTAAGGGCCAGAGGTAATGAATAATTCCAAGAAAAAAGTGTCTTCCAGATACATCAAGACTGATGTACACTTGAACTCAAAGAGACTGTGGCAGCATTCACGAGACCTACATAGGTTTAAGGCAGATGGTATCCGGGCACTGAGAGGGAGAAGTAGACATGGGCTCCTACCTGTAACTAAGAAATGGTTTTTCAACTGATACCTTCTGGAAAAGAGAAAATCAGTTTTATCCAATGGAGTATCACTAGCTATATTAACCAAATATGCAAGAGCACACACACACTTTTAAATAAATTAAAAATATAATTATAAGTAAATAAATCATATAACTTTACATTGGTCAATCTAAACCTGAGATTTGTCTTTTTCATGCCTCAATATGTTAAGAGTAAAAACCTATTCAGTATCTGTCTTTATGGTCCTGATTTCTCCCGTGAGTACATCACCTGGGTATCCGGCAGACAATGGAGATGTTCCTAGCTCCCTCCCCACTGCCTATCACGGATTGTCAGCACGTGTCTCAGGATACAAAGGAAGTCCTCTCTGTTGTGTACACCACCAGGGCACACGTACTACCTCCTTTTTTTTCAATTTTATTTTTAACATGGAAAAAAAGGACTTTATTTTCTAATAAAATAAAATAAAATAGTGACAAGAAAAAAGAGAAATATGTAACAATGCCATTGTGTAGAATGAATAGTGTTGAACAGCAGAAGACTATATTAAATATAATTTTCAGATTTCAAGCTGTTCAGTGGTTGACAGACCCTACTTCTTAAATCCTGCTGTTCCCTGGACTCTGAGAAAAACTGCACTCCTGCCCCCTGGGGATGCCAGGTATGGGCTTTATTTTCCATGGCTGCCTGGGTGCTTAATGTCTGCCTTGCCCAGGCTCCCACCAGGTCCCTGCTTCTTTCCTTCCTCAACAGGGACCCTCAGCTACCTGAAACAACTGGACAGAGATTATATTCTAGCAAGTAGAAAAGCTACACCTACCTCTAACCTACTAACACTCTGTATCTGAACATAGGTCAGGCGCTGGGTTCCTCATGTTCTCTGTTTCCTGACTGGGCATCTATGAATTCTGCTTGTATTTTTAGGAACCATAATTAACTCATGATTCATGCTAAAGAAAATGTTCCTATCTCTTATGCTCCATAAGGATTTGTTTTAATTTTCTCATTGTTTATGTTGAAAGTTCCAAGATCCACTGACTCTGCAAAACCTGAAAAGATCCACTATGTCAACAACCCACACCTTTCATTTGGTCTGTAGGATACAGAGTATTTATTTTTCTGTACAAAGGACTAACGTTAAATTATGCATCTATTCCAGATGCACACCTCTCCCCCAAAAGCTAAAGTCATCCTGGGGTAACTGTGTTATCTTGGCTCCTATAGTGCCTGGAGGAAGAAGATTCCAACACCAAAGGCTGAGGCATGGAAGAACACTCATGACTGAGGAAGCATGATATATATTTGAGCATCCGATCCATTAAGTCTCAAGTCAGGTATAGTCTAAGCAGAGAGAGACATGAGCTGTGTTTTGTGACTTCCCTTACAGTGAGAGCACTAGGGAGGCCATAGGGGAGGGGCTCATAAAAAGGAGCCTTTCACTTTGATGGGAGCCAGGAAGGACTGTTCACACACATCCTCCCACTTTCTCCTGGACACCCCTGATATTGTAAACCCTCCTTCAACCCCTGCCACACACACCCTTGGAGCTCAGGTGAGCCACGGGACTTGCTTTGCCTGATGAAATGTGAGTAGAAGTTCTTGTGTGCCTGGCTATGCAATTTGCCACGATCCCCTTTCTGAACACGTTGTTGAAAGATCTCTTTTTCAAGGGCGCTCTGGAACTCGGGTCTCCTAATGAAAGTATGCTTAGCAGGTTTGAAACAGGTACAGTCTGTGAATAAGAAACTGACTTTGTATGCAAACAGGCATTTCTGGGGTCATTTACTGCTGTCAGTACTGTTGGGTATATATACTGCTATACATTAACAGCAGCCTGTACCAATGACATAATCTGGAACTAGAAATGTGAGCTTCTAATTTCTGACATAAAACTCTGAGAGGCCAAAGTTTTTCGATTTTGGCTACATTTTCTATTCTTTTTCTGGACTCAGACTCTTACTGCATACTTGGCTAGGCTGAAACTCTTGTGTAGACTAGATTGGCCTTGAACTGGCAGTCATTCTCCTGTCTCAGCCTTCCAGGTAATGGCATAGTAAGCATGTACCACTGTGCTTTGTTCATAAATTTGACACATTCTCAGGTCATTAAGATGGTTCAATGGGTTAAGGCATTCATCACCAAGCCTGACTGCCTAAAATTGATACTCCGAGCCCCACTGGGTGAAAATGGAGAAGTTAACTTTTGAAAATTACTTTTAGATGCACACCATGGTAGGTCTTCAGAGCTGTACACTGAATTAGACTGTACACTTTAAAAAACAAAACTGCATAGATGATAAAAGTCACCGTTCGCAGAGTAAAAGTGCCAAGGATTATCAGGGGGAAATACATAGAGCTTGTTGACAAAGAGCATATTCACCTAGTGTGCCCCCTTCTAGTGTCTTGTTGTTTAGACCAAAGGCTCACAGAAAAATAGAGAGATAATAAATGCGCAGAAGAGGAAATGAAATGCATCCTGAAGATAGGAAAATGTTGCCTTTGTCTCACTCATCGGCTAAACAGAAATGAAAACTCGACCAAACACTTTCTCCACTGAACGTGCCAGAAAGCGTCTCCCCTCTCTGGGTAAGGGCACAGGAGCCACGCCTCCCCTAGGGGCTGCTGGGAGTGGAGGTGTAACTTAACTGGACTGGACAGTACCTGCCTATCAGGATCAGAAGTGTTCTGCCCTCCAAACTGGCAATTGACCACCAGGCATCTGCTTACCCAGCAGGATCTGCTTTTTCAAGGGGAATGTTAGCTTTTCCTTAAAGCTGGATGCATGGAGACACCCACTGAGCTTTTCCTTAAAGCTAGATGCATGGAGACACCTCTGAACCACACAGCTCACAAAGCACGGTCCTCCTCCCTCGGTTTGTGTCTGTTGTTCATTCCCGAGTTTCACAACAATGGATGCCCTCAATATCCATTTGTAAATGGATTAATAACAGAAAGTACAGAATGAATTTTGTGTTGTTTGTATACAACGGGTTTTGGTCTTTCAAAATACAGACTGTTGGAAATACCATAGGATTAGCAGATTGAGTTCTTCAACAAATAAATTCCAAAGTGTATGTGTGTGTGTGGAGGGGTGGTAGAGAGAGAACCCTTAGGAGAAAGACATTTAAATGTCCTGTCAATGATTACAAACCATGATCTTCCTAAAATCTGGACTTAGATAAACACACTGGCCAGACATAGCAGCTTATGCTTGTAATCATAGCTGTGAAAAGGCTAAGGTACCAGGATGGAGGCCAGCTTTGACTGTATAATGAGACTCTGCCTCCATCAGTGAGCAAGAAAATAAATAAATAAATAGATATGTATCTGGGGTGACTGGGAATCTGTACAGTGACTGAATATTTGATGACAACTGAGGAGAATTATTGTTTTTTAAAAGTGATTGTTGATTTTGGCAATGTTTGATAAGTCTTCACTTTCTCAACATACAAAATACACAGAGTCCTTATAAATGAGTCACATATCACATATATGCCTGAATCCATTCTCTCATTTCACTGTGTGGATCCCGAGATTGAGCTCAGGCCACTGGGCCCAGTAGTAGATACCTTTCCCTGCTGAGCAATCTCACCAGTCCCAAGGTTGTTCCTGACTTTATATTACTCCAGTAGCCAATGGGAACATGAGATTCCAGGTCTAGGGTTCTTCCCTCCCTCCTCTCCTCCTCTCTCTCCAGTTCTTTTAGCCTGGGATGGCTGGGATGGGACTGTGACCATGTTTATCTTAAGCTTCTTCCTGCTGTCTGACTTTTGTGCCGTCTGTAAATATTACCTAGTCAGAAACAAAAAGGAATAAAATATAAGTTTAAATGTGTGGCTGTCTGGGGCCTGGGGAAGCAGGCATTCCTGGGATGAGAGGCAGAAAACAGACAGAAGGGCTGGGTGAAGCCTTACCCACCTCTCATTCACTGATGCCAACACTGTGCTCCCAGCTTTCTTTCAAACACGTTTCAGACTCAGCACATGCTGAAAATCTCAAACAGTATTGGGACAGTATTTAAATCTGGGGAGGAAAAGGGAAGATTTGAAATTTTTTTATGTCATGCCATATATATTCTAAGTATAATTTTTTTAAAAACTTATTTTAAAAAACTTATTTATGTGTATAGTTATTTTGCCTGCATATGTGTATGCACCATGTGAATGCTTGGTGCCCACGGAAGCCAGAAAAGGGTATAGGAAACCCTGAAACTAGAGTTAAAGATAATTATGAGCTGCCATGTGGGTGCTAGGAATTGAACTCAGGCCCTCTGAAAGAACAGCCAGTGTTCCCAACTGCTGAGATATCTCTCTAGGCCCCAAATACATTTTTAAAATTTATCTTCTACTTTAAAATTAAATTCTAATGCTGGAGAGATTGCTCAGGATAGGAGCACTTGTTGCTCTTACAGAGGACCCAGGTTCAGTTCCCAGCGCTCATGTGGTGACTCACAAGCACATGTAACTCCAGTTCTAGGGATCCATGTTTTCTTCTGGTGGCCTCTGTGGCTATGCATATATACATGTATATAAAAACAAATATGCATATAAAATGAAATAAATCTTTAAAAATATTTTTTGATTAAGTTAAGGGCCAATAAGACAGCTCAGTGAGTAAACGCACTCAACACAGCCCATCATAACACACACAGAAAATAAATGCAATTTCAATAAATTAAGAGCCCACATATTTGCACATATCTACAATCACAACACTTGGGACGTGGAAACAGTAAGTTCAGAGATTCAAAGCCATTCTTTTCTTCTTTCTTTCTTTTTTATGTGTGTGTGCGCGCACACACATACATACAAATAGAGTATAAAATGTGCAATATATAAATAGAATTAAATGTGTAATATAAAATAGAGTATAAAATGCAGATATATATATACCATAACTCACCTGGTGAGATCAAAGGACAACATTATGGGGTCAGTTACCTCTTTTCATGTTCACGTGGGCTTGGGGATCAAACTCAGGTCTCCAGGCCTCTGTGGCCGCCACCTTTATCCACTGAGCAATCCTTACAACCCACCAAGCCATCTTCAGCTACACAGTGAGTTTGAGGCCAGGCCAGGCTTCATAAAACCCTGTTCCAAAAAAATCCCACACAAAAGAGGGAAATAAAAATAACTATCTTTTAGTGTGTGTTTGTTGAGTGAGTGATGTATGCTTGTGTGTATGTGAATGTGAACACTTATGTGTGCATAGGTAGAGGCCAGAGCAGGATTCCAGGTGTCCTCTATGGCTCTCTGCCCTGTTGTCCTGAGGCAGGTGCAGTTTTGGCTAGGCTGGCTGGCTATCAAGCTTCTGGGACCCACCTGTCTCCAGTCTGCAATGTTTAAAGCATGTGCACAGGCTTTTTATATGGACATTGGGGATTTGAACCTAGATCATCATGCTTGCAAAACAAGTCCTGTATCTCACTGGGCCATCTCCCTAGCCCCTAAAGCATGTCTTTTAATTCAGGGTGTGCCAAATGACCTAAAATCATACCCATCCTTTGCTGATATTAGCTGTACAACTCTAGGCAAACCGTCTAATGTTATCAAGCCTATGTTCCCCCTGTGAAATGGAGGGAAGGAAACAGGATGTGAAACACTGAGCAGAGGTGAGGTTTTCAGATGTGTGGCTCTCTGCACGCTTGCCAGCCTGGAAGCCAGAAACCAGAGCCTGTGGCCAGATGATCTTGCCTTGATTAGGATAGGCTGTGAGAGCAGACACACTGTGATTCATCTTAGAGAAGATGACTGCTCAGTCTCCTGTTTGATTTTTATATTGATATCTGTGGATATCAGGATCTGAAGGAACTAGCTGGGGATTCCAGGCTCCCATGTCCCTGAATAAGGAAGTAGATAGATACATGTGGCTAATTGCAGAAGAAAGGACAGTGTGTCAGAAGGACCTTTCCAAAGGAGGAAGAGCAGAAAGAAACTTTGGAAGTTCAGCAGCCTGGTGTACAAAGGGTCTTGGCTTTTACATTACACAGCCAGGTTTTTTGGGTCATTTGCAACTTCAGACATTGCCTCTTAAATCACCACCAAGGGTGTGCATTTTATGATTATAATGCGTCACAGGGCAACTGCAGACAATCTGGAGAGTGTGTGGCATGCGATGGAGGTTTGGGGTGCCTCAGTATCCTAGCCTTCCTGGTTTACAAACAGGTTTTCTTATGTGCCAATTCTGGAGGCTTTAGGTAAGGCACTGGGTGCCTCACTTGACACTGTATTCCGCCTCAAGACACCTTCAGTTAGACTGTGGTTTGAGGCCAAAGGACTTGGAAATAAATAGAACCCCCAGAACTCCAGTTCTAACACCCGGTGTTTGTACCTCCTGGTCCTTTCAACAATGTCTTCATCTCCAGTGAGTGGTGACTATCTAGAATTTTCTAACTCCAGCCTGGTGCAACCCAGTAACTACTCCTTGATACATTCTATAAAAATTCAGGGTTTTGTTTATTTGTTTGGTTTGGTTTTTGGTCCCATTAATCTCCAGAAGCAAGCTTTGAATTCACTACTTGATCAATAACGAACACATGCCAAGCCTATTTTAGGCCCTGAAAATTTAGCATCAAACAGAACATGTATGTTGGCTGATCTCAGGGAGCTTAAATGCTTGGGAAAAATTATTAAGAAAAAGAGAGACATTCACTTTAAATAAATGTCACTGTCTTTTCTATGTTCCATTGATGGGAACACAGTATACAGCCAATCTTCTCCCAGAGCCCTGAAATAAAGCAGGATGGGGACTACAAAAAAAAAAAACCAAAAAACAAAAACAAAAGAAAACAAAAAACCCTCTTAAAGACCTTCTTCAGAGAGTTGGTTTATGAAAACACAAACTTCATTCCCATGCTAGATAAATGTAACAAATAAATGCCTGATTTGATAACACACACTAAGAGTATTTGAAATACAGTGTGACAATCTCCAGAGGAAGGAAGTGTTGGGGATTGGCTTTTGGTTTTCCTTATTTTACTCCTTTTTTTTTTAAATGCATGTTCATTGTCTATAGAATTTCTATTAACATTTCCCTTCCTGATTCTTTATCATGCCTGGTCACTTCACTGTGCCCCAAGCATGGCATTTAGGGCAAAAATGTATACAGGATGAGGTTATTCTATAAAATCTATGAACCAAAGCACTTTCTCCATGACCATGGTCTGCTGCAGTCACACAGGGACTGCTTCTGGTAACTTCAGAATATAACATGAAAAGTTTTCCACTGATATTTGAGGGGCAGCCATGGGAAGGAGTCAGCCATTGCAACTTAACATTGCAAAGATGACCTGACATCACACACAATATTCATCCAACTCTGCTCCAGGAACCAGAACTCAGCTGTCACATAGTGACTCATCCTAGCTACATTTCTCAATGAGCCCAGGGTATCCTCTGAGCCAACTGAATGTATGCACAGTGCACATTCTTTTCAAGGATCCACAAAAGCCTCAATTTTGTATAGGATCAGGAAAGATAACGTTTTAGTGTACAATGTCAATATATTTATCTTTATTTCAACATAAGTAGCAAATACAAAAACTTCTGCATGATGGAAGACCTATGAAGTTGAAAAAATTGAGGCCCTGGGTATTGTTCTGAGAGAGTAATCAGCACAGTAACAAAATTAGACATCTATCAGTGATCAGGTGACAGTGTGTATTATGAAAGGCAGAAAATGTTATTCAGGATGAGGCAAAATGAATAAAAACAAATATAAGGCACACTGGAAAAAGCCATCAGCAATGGAGATCTTGCCTCCAGCTTTTTTCCTTTTCTTAATGAACCAGCAAGAGGAAAGGCCCATTAAGGGAAAATTAATTTCTTATGCTCAAGAGACTGACATCTCTGGTCGGGGTAGAAACCTAACATTCCAAGTTACCCAAGATGTAAATGAGTCAACCCCATGACGCAGATCAGTCACTTGAACATGGTGGTCCCAGGACTGGTCCTATCTCAACCCATGCTAAAGAGACAGGTGGGATGATTATCTCTTTAATGAGATAATGTGCTTTCCAGAATTCCTAACACTTGCTCAGTCCCTAAAAGCCCCAATGGACTTTTGCTGGTGTTTGCCTTTCTGAGTTGGGCTCAGAAAGAGATAACTGTTTTCTTTTTTTCCTTCTTCTTTGTTCCTTTTTATCCAGTGCCAACCAGAGCCTATCCGTACTCTCTCTATGGCTTCCGTCTCTACCATCTGCTGCCTGCCACCATGGCTGACCTCCATTCCTGTTAACCCAGGTGCTATGACTTCCTTCATTTTCTCTTCCTCTGGGCAGCTGCTGAGATTTACAGTGCACCTGCCCTAGGTTTTTTCTTTTTAAATTCCAATAAAACTGTTCCTTTTGAATAAACCTGGGTTTTGCTTGACTTTCAAGCCTTTCTGCCCCTTGAATCTTTCGTAGACAATGAAAACAGACCTGTTGCTGGGCACCTAGTTGGATCCTGGCATCCCTTCGCAGGCTTCTCCCTCCCTGATGGATGTCATTGGGTCACTTTGGTTATGCTGCTTGTCATACACCCATAGGTGGGGAAAGGAGGTGATGGAGCTGGCCCCAGACCTAACCTTGAGTGATATACATGAAGCCTCCTCTTCCCATCCCGCTCAGCCATCTCCATTTGCCTTTCTCCCCCTCTTTCTCCTCTTCCTTTCTGCCTCCCCTCTCCCCTCCCCTCTTTCTTTCCTGCCCCGGTAAAGTAGAGAAATAGGAAATGTTGAAGGAGCAGAATCCAGAGGCTGACATGCAGAGGAAAGACTTAGGTCAACCTGGGCTACAAGGACACATGCTCTGACAAGCTCCAGTTATAGACAGCTAGGAGACATGTGTACTATGTTAATAACCTGTAAAAGGTCACTGTGGATGTCACCTGGACACTTCATTTTTGCCCTCTGTGTGTCAGGCAAGAGATTGCCCCCCCCAGCTCCTCTGTATCTTTCCCTTTGAATGATCTCATCTTCTGTAACTTACTAGATATCTCTGTACAGTTCATTGTAAAATGCACAAGAACCCAAGACTTGGGTGTCTGCCTTCTAGACCCAGATCCAGCCCTGTCACTTCACTGCCACTTAGTAGTGCTTGTCCCTGCCCCTGGGCACAGTGAAGGCAAACTGGAAAGTGCTAGCAACTGAGCCACACAGAAGAGACACTTCTGTTCTTGGCCTCTTTCTACCAGATTCTTACATGTAAACCTGTGTGGGCATGTGGGCATGCATATGCATATGTATGGGATTGTGTGTATGAACATGTTAGTGTATATGTGTGCATGCTTGTGTATAAGCATGTATACATGTGTGTATGTGCTTATATGTATGTGTGTGTGTGTGTGTGTGCCTGTGACGGTGAATGTACCTGCTTTAGTTTCTCAGGAAGTTTGCTGTAAATTTTGCCTGGTAAGTCTGCATACTGCTTCACTTAGGAATATCCTAAAAATATAGTTCTGTGGCTTGACAGCAAGTTGAGAAACGTGGCAGCTGAGGACACTGAATTAATGTAAGTCATAAAAGTTTTACCGCCATGAGATTCACTCTCAAGACCATAAAACTGTAGTCAATGAAAAATAGCAGTTGATTGCATCATGGAGTAAGAAAATTGCCCTCTGCACTTTGCTCCGATCTTGGCTACAGAGTGGGCTTGAGACTGCTTCTGCTGCAAAACACTTATTTTGTAAATAAACATGACTTTATCTTTTTTAAAAGATTGAAGACAGCATGAGGCAAAGGAAAGTTCTTGAAGTGGGGGAATGGTGCTGTTTGCTTCCAGTGTCAGCCGGAGTCTGAGGAGGGTGGTGAGGCCAGCCTGGACTGCACAGTGAAACCCTATCTCAAATGGAAAAAAAAAAGAGATATGATGAGCATGACACCTACCTCTGTGGTCACCTTCGCCAAACCTGCAGCCTTTGCCTCCTACCATTGGGCAGAATTAATGTGGAGCTCATGCCTTGAAGTACTTGCTGTGGGTACCTTATTAGCACTGCCAAGATCGTTTGTGGGAAGGGGCATGTAAAGTTGGAGAAATCATCACAGTGAACAGGAGCAGAAGGGGACCAGGTTTGGGTCACATAATGCTCACTGGTAGGATCCTGAACAGGAGGACATCAGGTAAAAACAGACTTCAGTTGGTGCTGACATGTCAGAATTGGCTCAAGATTTGTGACCAGTGTTCACATCAGGACCCGCTGGATGCAGGCATATGGGAGTCTGCACTATATTTGCACTGGGTTTTCAGGAAGGCTACTAAAATAACAAGCTTATTTTTAAAAGAAAAATCAGAATATAGTTTGTCAATTCTCTTTCCAAAACCAGAAATCCATCTGCATGTGCTTTTCTTTACTGCTGTGAAGAGGTGCCTGGCCAAGCCCAGCGCTGGCTGCTCTCTCTGCCCCTCTCATCAAGCTGCATGGGCTTTACATGACCCCAAGTGACCTTGGACTTGGTTCAGTTATGAATGACCTTTGTTCCATGGGTATCTGAGATGTTCACAACACACTGTCTTCTGACTAAGTCATTTGTGTTGTATCCACGGGTGCTTTCCATTCTACCCTTATCTCATGGTCAAGGCCACTCTGATGTCATAGCCAGGCAGGCAGGGCACATCACCAACACATGTGGCCTTCTGTGTCACATTGCCCTTCATAGTACAATGACTTGATTTTTAAAAGTAGGTCGCTATAAAAATCTTTCTGGGCAGCATGATGTTTGAATGAGTCTAGTACTGAGGCAGTATTGTGGCTTTGTCTTAGCATTCAGGTCTATGCTACCCTTGCCCAGTTGTTGATATAAGTGACAGTGCCATCTTCTGTCCTCCATGGGCACCAAGCCACATTGTATATCTACATATAGGCACAAACATAAAAACAAAGATGATGAAGTAGATCTTTAAATCTAGGTGGGTCAGCCCATCGGAGGGGTCAGATGAGCCCTGTCTTTTACAAAGCAAGATGTAATTTTGTTCAACTAAACTTTCAGCCACCTATTGGGCTTCCTATGTGATAAGCACCCAGTCCCTGAATCTGTGAGGAACCTTCATTTTGCCATCAGAGTGGAGAGCAAAGCAGAAGAGAGGAAGAGATAGACGCCTGAAGACTACCCATCTGAAAAGCAGGTGAAGGTGTGGGCTGCCTCTCTCTGCTAAGGAGGCATTTGAAAGGCAGTGTGGGACAGAGACCTTCGAGAGACTCAGTGTTGCCTGCTATGGCAGATTGAGGAACCTCCTCAGTGGGCGGATGAGTGCTGGTGGGTGGCTGGTGGAGAAATTACAGAGTCAAAGCTCAGAATCTTGTTCCCCTGGCAGGCACCCCACAGCCAACTCTTCTGCTGCAAGAGACACTGGAAGCCACCAGGAGAAATGTATCTGCTTAATGTCACTAGAGGCATGATGGGCTGGTGTGAACAGATGACCCCAAACTCTGGCTCTGTGCAGTTTACTTGTAGAGACGCAGAAGGCTTCTTTTGTTCTGGACACTTGCAGATTCTTTGGGGGAGGTAATGGGCTGTCCTGCTCAGATCAGTGTGTCTACTGAGATAAGATAACCTTTAACTTATCTACTTAAGAGGAAAGAGATCCCAAAAGCCTTCCTGAGGAAAACCAGGCCCTTTCAAAGTACCCAGAGGGGGAGCAAACACACAGCCACGTAGTCTGGGGAAGGCCATGCCCCAACAGGCCATCCTGAGGGTTTTTTCTGGGTCTGTGCAATCATCAACCTCATAAACAGTGAAACAGGAAAACAGAACAGGATGCCCCAGCTCCTCCACGAAAACTCTTCTTGTTCAGGGCAGTTCATAGCCCTTTACCCAGTGTGTGAGTTGCACATTCCTATTTTGTACAAATGTGGATATGGGGACTGGCTCAAGTGGGGAAAGGCTTACAGCACAAGCTGAGAATGCAACTTCCGATCCCCAGAACCCATGGAAAGAGCAAATGGCAGCACTGTTACATTTCCAGCACTGGGCAGACACCGGAAGGAAGATCCCTGGGACTCACTGGCCAGCCACTCTAGGCAACGGGTGAGTTTCAGGTTCAGTGAGAGACCCCACCTTAAAAAACACAGTGGAGATCAGTAGGAAAGATGCTTGATGTTAGCCCCCAATCATGTGTACACACCTGCACACAGTACTCACATAAAAACAGACACATACTGAATATCAAAATACATATATAAAAGAAAATAAATATAAACACTTAAAATAGCATTAGATATTGTGTTGAAATTACTTCTATAGTTCTGATTGATAGGAATAAAACTCTCTTGATCTGGACATAGTCCAAGTGACTATGAACATTTCTGGTTTTGTCTCCATAAGGTCTGCTGTTACAAGAAAGTCTATTACAATAGCTATTTCATCTTTTATGAAGGAACTAGGGGTGTTTCTTTGAGATGGGTGGCTTTTTAGGACTTGTTTTTCAGCTATAAAATACTTCTCTTAGGATTTCTGGCTTCCAAACTTGTGGGAAAGGCATTTCTGCTGTCCTAACTCCCCAGGGAGGCCACATGGGCTCTAATAACTCTGCCTGTGGGGAAGTCTGGATTAGCTTGAAGATCTGAAGGAAGACCCGGCACAAGGTGAACAGCGAGCTGAGATGGTAGCGGAGTCCAGACCACATGTGCTCTTAGGGATCCTGCAAGGAATCCTTAACTGCGGTAAAGTGCATTGAGAACCCCCTGAATTTTTCAAAGCAGCTCTTGCTGAGTTTCACACTCTGACTGATCCTCTTTCTGTCTTGGAATTGTGGAACAAGTAGCAAGCCTCAGCATCCCCTGGGCAGTGAAGGAGACTTTTTTCTTCGGCCAAGGAGTAGTAAACAACATGGTGTATCTGGTCCTCAACCTAGCCTCAGACACAGGGTAAAGAGGCTGGGCTGAGAAAAGGAGGTGGAGTGTGTGTGTGTGTGTGGATTGTCTTTCTGAGAAGAGAATGAGATTTTCTGGGACCTCTTTTTACCCCTTTAATGGCTTTTTTTCTCCAGCTGTTGTCATGGCAACTGTCTGTCACAGCTCTGGGGTCACTGTCGCTTAGCTGCAGGTTGGGAGATAATGAAGGCAGAGGTTATCTGGTCCTCCAGTTTTGGCTAGCCCACTAAAGAGAAATTTATGGGATACAGGCAACCCTGACCTAAAGCATAGATTAGAGTAGATCACCCAGGGTCCAGGGCAATAGGAACTAATATGACTTCTTTAAAAATGCATGTTTTAGTTTATCTATTTACATTTAAAAATGTACATTTCTCTCTCTCTCTCTCTCTCTCTCTCTCTCTCTCTCTCTCTCTCTCTCTCTCTGTTGTGGGAGAGAGATCATGTGATATCATGACACATTTTCTGGAGTCTGTTCTCTTCTTCCACATTGTGGATCCTACGGGGTCAACCTCAGGTCATCAGACTTGATGATAAGCTGCAGTACCCACTGAGCTGTCTCACTGTCCTTATGACTTCTTTAAAAAGAGCATCATCCTGTGAAGTCAAGTTGGGAGAAGAAAACAGTTGCAGAGGCATGAAGGAGAGATGCCTGTTCCGGGTGAAGGTTGTAGCCAGAGATAAAGGGCAGCAAGTCCAGTCACAGTGTATTGATCGATGAAACTGGCAATTCTTGATCGACCCAGGGGAGGGGAAGATGGCTGGGTGACTGGGGGAAATCCAAAAAACAAATCAACTAACGTTAGAGCAATGCAGGTCTGGCTCAGAGGGTGAATATCAGGGTTCAATGGGGAGTGCACTCATTCGGAAGGCGACTGTAGTTAGCCAAGGAGAAACGAGAGGTGGGTTTGTGGACGTGCAGATCTTTAAGGCAGGCAGCACACTGGAAGTTCGGTGTGGACTAATATACATGTAAGTCTATAACCTCGTCTTCTAGGTTAGGGCTAGACATGAGCAGTGAACTGGGAGAAGAAGATCCCAGAAACCAGCACAGGCCCAATGTCAGTTTGTAGAGGCTGACACGTCATTGTAAAACCTGGCCCCTCCTTCCATGAAACCTTCATTAAAAAAAAAATCAAACTATCTCAATAGAAAGCAGTCCCGAGATCAGCTGTTGGATACACTGAAAGGGATGCTGGATTTGGGTGACTAAGTCAACTGCAGCTGTGTCTCCCGACAATCAGAGTGTCCAATGACTTATGTCTCTGAGGCTGCAGATAGATTCTTCTTTTAACAAAAATGAAGATGGCAGAGAGGTGCCAAGGCATTTTTCACACATGTGCAGTAACAGAGGATTTGAGCCCTAAAAGACCTTGGCTTTGTTAAGATATATTTGCTCTAGGGAAAGTTCTTAAAGGTGAGATCTTGTCCATGTAACTTGATCAAGAAGGTGGTTTTTCCCAGGGAAGGTTTTTCTATTGCCCTCCAGATGTACTGACACCGATAATTTCTCCAAATGTGGGAAACTAAGCACAGATGGTTTGGATGAGAATGGCTCTCATAGGCTTGTAGATTTGAATGCTTAATTACCAAAGAGTGGCACTACTTGAAAAGATTAGGAGGTGTGGCCTTGTTGGAGTGGGTGTGGCTTTGTTGGAGTGGGTGTGGCCTTGTTGAAGGAAGTGTATCACCAGGGGTGACAAGCCAATCCCAATATTTCTCTCTTCCTACTGCCTGCAGATCTGGATGTAAAAGCCTCAGCTAGTTTTCCACCACATGTCTGCCTACATACCAACATGCTCCCTATCATGATAATAATGGAGTAAACCTCTGAAACTGTAAGCAGGCCCCAGCTAAATGCCTTATTTTATGGGCTGCTGTGGTCATGGTGTCCCTTCATAGCAATAGAACACCGAGACACTCAACTGTATAATTTATGATAATGAGAAGCATACTTGGTCTCTCCTTTTATTATTAAAACAATGCACAATGTAAAAGTCACTTCATGGCTTTACTACCACAGCCACAGCCCCACCAACCCTGCTCTGCCTCAGCCTTTGAGAACAGCCCCCACACATGTCTTTGGAGTATTTGCTTTGCTTTGTAAGTAAGCTCCTGCCTAAACTGTCAGTGTCTCTTCACCCGAATTCTTAGATAGGGGAGGAAGATGCTGCTGCTTGGGAAGGATGGAGGGCTGGTGAGGTGTTGGGAGAGTTAGGGAACTGTGCTGTTGCATCAGCTCATCAAGGGAGCTGTGCTACCCAAAACAAAAAGCCAGCTTTGACTCTGACAAACACTGCAGAGAAGTCAGAGACAATGAAGCTACAGACTCTTTTTGACTCGGCGACAAGGAAGTTGCTGGTGACCTGGCCCAAGGCAGGGTCAGGTGCACAGAGGTCTGGTCAGAGTAGATGGAGGAATAACTGATTCAAAAATCAACTCCAGATGGAAATGAAGCAGAGACTTAGGAACAAAACTATCCAAATATTGTGAGAAAACAGAATGATTTTGCAAAGTTGAAATAGAAAAACATAAAAATATATTGACTACAGAATGACAAGAACATACAAAATTTTAGAAAATAATATGCAAATGTTACATGTTTGTAACCTATATATTTTAAATATAATTTTATGAATCAGTCTTTAAAACTGATAAGTAGCCTAATAGAAAACAGAAAAAAAAGACTTAACAAGGAATTTAACACAAGAGGAAAACTAAGGGAGCCGTAACTACTAGCTATAACTACCAGCATAGGGACTGAGAGATGGCTCGGGCATTATGAGCAACCACTGTTCAGGCAGACAACTGAGCCAAGTTTGGTTCTAATACATATGTTAGGTTGCTCCCAATTGCCTGTAACCCCCACTCCAGGACCCCCAAATCCCTCCTCTGGCATCCACAAGCACCTGTACTCACACTCGCGCGCCCGCGCGCGCACACACACATACACACACACATGCAAACACGCACACACACACACATACATGCACACACGCATGCATGTACGCACAAAGAGAGATTAATTAAAACAAAAAAAATCTTTTAAAAAATGCCAACAATGAAGAATTGATTCTCAGCTTTCTGGGTGAACAGATACTCAAGTCATAAAACAGATACTCAAGGAAAAGGGTGGGTCCTGGACACCCTCCAACATGATCTACCAAGGAGGAGTGAGTGGAACACACACAGCCGTGGAGGTAGTGTGGCTATATTTATTAGCAGATCTACTTAGTATAAAATCCTCTTCAGAAAGGCATACATGACATTGGGTGTAAGATGCAGTAAATTCTATCTGGACATCTGAGTCCCCCTCTAAGCCCACCCAGAGTTTTGATTTGTAAGAGTGTATGACCATGGCTGGGGAGATGACTCTGTTGGGAAAAAGCTCAGCTATTATAATGAACACTTTTAGTTGGTTCCAGGCAACCATGTTACACTCTGCTGTGGTGTAATCTGCACATCTGTAATCCCAGTGCTGGGGAAGATTGTTGGTGTTTGCTGGCCAATCAATTTAGCTAAAATGGAAAGCTCCAGGTTCATTGAGAAGCCCTGTCTCAAAAACTAATGTGGAGGGCAATTGATGAAGAAACTTGCTATCAAAATTCTAATGTACACATATGTGCACCTACATGCACACACATACATATCACATACACATGGGTCTGATGGCCTCATGCTTTCCCTGGTTGCCATCCGAGAGCCATCCTGAGTTTCTGGAACTGCCCACAGGCCTTCCCCTATCCTCCATCCCCCACAATATGGTAGCTTTCTTCCTCAAGGTCAGCAGAGATACCCCACATTCAGATGATTTAGGTTTGGCTTAGGTCACACAACATTTCTAGAGAGTGAACATCCCATCAGACAAAGGGGATAATATCAAGGTAATTTAACAGCCATGCAAATTGTTCTGGTTGGTGCAAAGGAGATAAGCCTTGGATGATTTCTGCTTATGAATTTTGTCTGCTTTATGGGAGGTTAAGAAATCTAACAGATAAAGATGGGGTTGCTTTTCCTTTGCAATTCACTCATTGGGACACTTGATTCCACAAACAGAATGGGGGAGGGGGATTGTAAGATAGGAACAAGAAAGTAGGGAAGACATCCAATTGATTGATTTTGTGGTTTGGACAAATGTTTTACAAAAGACAGTGTGCTGTATTCAGGGCCTTGTTCCTATTGGGACAAGTGGAACATTAGAAAAATAAAGGTTAGTGGGAAGTCTTCAGATCATTATGATGTGTCCTCAGAGAGATGTGTCACTCTGGTCTTTTCTCTGACCCTTTGCTTCCTGACTGATATGATGTGCAGTCTGTACCACACTCTCCTTGCTATTCAGTACTGCCATCCACAGGTGCACAGAAACAGGGCTGAAACCTCTAAAACAAACCTTTCTGGGGATTATGTTGTTACATTGTAAATAATTGTCCTGCCTTCTGATTTAATAAAAAGGCTGATTGGCTGAAGACAGACAGGAAGTGTGGGTGGAGCTACCAGACAGGGAAAACTCTGGGTACAGGAAGAGCAAGGAAGAGATGCCAGAAGACATAGAGGAAAGAAGTTGAAATGCTGCTGAGAAAAGGTACCAAGCCACATGGCTGAACAAATACAAATCATAGGTTAGTTTAAGAGTAAGGAGTTAGCAAGTTATATGTCTGGGCCATAGGTCAGTCAGTGTAAAATTAAATAAGTGTTAGTGTGTTTCTTTGGACCGTTGGGACTGCTAGTCCAGATCATGGGGCTAGTCCAGGCCAGGAAACTTTGTGCTACTACATCTTACCTCATTTTAACTTGGCCTCAGGTATTTTGTCACAGTCATAGAAATCTGACTGACACAGGTTATATACTTTTAAGGGTTAATGCAAGGGGACAAAGGTTAACTATATTTTGGTATTTTTGTTGTTTGTTTTATTGTTTTAGGAAAAACTAGTCTGTTTCCATCTGTTGCCTTAAAGTCTTAGTTTGATAATGTAGCATTTAGCATATGTATCATTTTGATCTTAATTTAAACCAAAACTATTTCCTCACATTATTCTGGTTCAAAAGGTTCTTTGTTCTCAACTTTTAAAATCAAACACCTCCCAGTGTAAAAGTTCACCTTGGGAAAAAAAAAAAAAAAACCTTAAAAAATAATGTGTGTATGTGTGGGGGGGGGCATCTACACTACTCATAAGTGTAGGGGGCTGGAAATGTCCCACACCTTGGAGCTCAAGTTACAAGTACTTTTGAGCTTCTAGACATGTGTGCTGTAAATGAAACTTGAGTGCTCTGAAGAGCAGTACATACTCCTAACAACAGAGCCATCTTTCCAGCCCCAGAAGTTCATCTTTTGATCTGATCAGGAGGGTAAGTAAAATGAACTGAACCAAGCTAAGAAAACAAATCACTCCTTTAAAGAAAGTTTCCTGCAAATGCTGCTGTTCTCAACATTCCCAAAGTGTCAAGGAGCATACCAGGAAATGCTGTCAGAAGTAAGTTGTGTGCAGGGATTTGTAAAAGGTGTTTTGTTTCCCTTTATTCCAATTGTGGATGAGCTCATTGGTGATGGAGGCCTTGATTAAGAAAGCCTGGCATCAGCAATAGAATGTATATGACATGCAGGACTGGGCTGTCCTGGAACAGGATACATGTGACATGCAGGACCCAGTTGTCCTGGAACAGGATATACAGCATGCAGGACTGTTCTCATAGCTGGTCAGTCAACTTTGGAGTAGTCACAATGGAAAACATGAGAATCCCTCACCCAGTGGTCCCCTGCTGCTATAGTAACACAGAGCTGTGTTTTTTGGATGGGTTTTTGCCATCCCAGCAGTCTATAAGATATTTCCTCTTCGTCATTAACCCACCATCATGAGCAAAGTGTTTTGTCAGTTGGCTGTGACCTCCAAACACATGGGGATCAGTCAGCAGGAAGCTCCAGCTGTGTATGGCTGGGGTGGCTGCACCTTGAAGAAAATTCATGTTTGTTTCACGTTGTTCTAATCTCTGATTGGGTTCAACACTATTAAATCAAAATATGTATGTGATTGTTTCTACACATGGAGTTAAACTGCCTGCCCGAGAACAGTCAGGGGGATTCCAGGGTAACTATGGAATAGGATCAGGAAGGCCTTTTGATAGGAAAGGAAGGGAGGGAGGGAGAGGGGAAGGAAGGAAGGAGGGAGGGAGGAAGGAAGGAAGGAAGGAAAATAACTCCAAATTTTACCAAGATTCTCAAAAAAAAAAAAAAACAAAACAAAAAAACAAATGCAGCTTCTGTGTTTGCCTACGTGTGCCCCACCTGCCTAGGTCTTTCTGTCTTCTCCAAGCTTACACTCATTCCTTTAGACCTCAGTCCAGTTCATACTCTGTCATAGCAGGAAGCACAGATGAAGTGACGTAGCCTCTCCTATCTGGTACCCAAGGCCCACCTGCTCACTCATGTTACTCATGTCAGCCTGCAGACTGAGGTACCTCAGCTCACTCTACTTTTGCCTCAAGGTGAAACAAAGTCATGGTTAAGCTCAGATTCCAGAACAAGAAGAAGATAGAATGAGGTAAGGACTGGAGCATCCAGGGTTTGCATCCCCTAGTAACAGACAAGCACTTTCGTGCTTGGTGATATCATTAGATTAATGGGAAAAAATATGGATCTGAGACAAACTGAAGGAGCGTGCCAACAAGCCTGACAAACGTAAGTTAGGGACCTAAGTGATGAACCCGGAGAACAGGCTGCTGTAAGATGACCTCTGACTGCTACACATGGACCATGGCATGTGTGCATCCATACACATGCATACATGTGTGGCAGCCTATTTTATACACTGATTCGTACCTTAAAATATCTTTGCATCTCCTATTTAATCAACTTTAATTTTCTTTTACTTTTTAGTGACTCTTAAATTGACATGGAGTTTATACTTAGTGTTTTATAACTACTATCAGCCAGGCATCAGTGTCTGCCCAGTTTCTAGTGCTCAAGTTTTAAAAGTGCCAACACCCCACTGAGAGTAATGCTTTATACCTGGAGACCTAGCACTCAGATGTGGAGGCAAGAGGACCAAGGACCTGAGGTCACTCTGGGCTACCTGAAGAGACTCTGCCTCAAAAGCCAAGTAGACAAAAATAACATGAGAGATAAACAGAACCAGCACTCCAAAGTACAAGATGGTGGGCAGCAGCCGGAATAAGTTGTGAGATGATCAGGGAGCTGTCAGAGGATGCTTTCCAGTGGGGAAGATGGGAGAGGTAGTGAGCCAGACAGTGGTAGCTATTTCGAAGACAAAGTTTAGAAGAGAATAAAATCTAAGTGATAGTACAGCCAGCACAGGGCCTGGGGCTCTTTAGCTGTTCCGTAGATGCTTTGGAGGAATGCTGTGCCGTTAAAACTCCACGGTGCAGAGAAGAGCAGTACATGTAACAAAGCTCCCCTATCAGAGAGACTGGGAATAAAGCAGTAGCTCAGGAGAAGTGGGTTTTTGTTGTTTGTTTTTTGGTATGTGTGTGTTTTCGTTCTTATATTTGTGTAATGGCGATATATTACAAAAGCCATCCTTAGCCCAGATTAGCTCAGCCTTTTAAACATACAGACATAAGACAAAATTTCCCTAGGACAAGGAAAAATTCTCCTCTTTAGAAAGAGCACATCTGGCTAGTGTGGTGGCATGTGCCTATGTGCCTTTAAGCATTGAAGAGGCAGAGGCAGGCAGATCTCTGTAAATTTGAGACAAGCCTGGTCTCCCAGGTGAGTTTTAGGACAGAGAGAGGGGGAGGGGAGGAGGGAGGAAGAGGGAGAGGGAGAGAAGAAGAGAGAAAAAGAAAGAGCCCATCTGGCAGCAAGTGGCTCCGATCAGGAGATGGATGTGTGGGCTGTTTGGCCATTGGGAGGTGAAAGAAATCTGTCCTCTGGTGGGGCCCACTGGTCCACCTATGTGAAATGGAGTCTTGGTTGGCATAGGAGTATCTATTTCTTTCTGCTTCAATGGCTGCAGCCCTACTATGGCCACAGAACATTCCTTACCTTTGTATCTTAAGGCATTCCTAGTCACCACCGTGGTTAAAGGCTGGGTGACAAATGCCTATAAAATCACCAAGGTCAGAGACTTGGTAGTGAAAACTGCACTAAGTACAATGTACCTGCCAGTGCTCACAATGCAGCCTGGGTAACATGCAGGAGGGATATGTATGAAGTTGTAATGGAAGTTCAAGAAAACCAAGCTTGGAGGGACCACAGCCAGGCCCACAGCACTACCCAAATGACCCGGGAGACCTGAAGGCCTTTTCTGGATGTCCACGGTGGACACCCACACATGTGGCATACGCTCACACAGACATATACAGATCCATAAATAAAAGTAACATGAACCTTAAAAAGTTTCAAAAGGTATATATAGTAAAACCAAAAACACAGCCACCTCCATGGCCGACAGCCTTCATCTGCTCTCTTTCTCCTTGAAGTATCAAACAGAAGAAAGTCAGTTGCTCTAATGCTTTTTTTTTTTTTGTGTGTGTGTGTGTATGTGTGTATGTTCATGTGTGCTCCTGTGTGTGCACATGTGCTACAATGCATGGGTGTAAGTCAGAGAACAATGTGTGTGTGTGTGGGGGGAGTCAGTTGTCTCTTAAACCATGTGTGTTTCAGAGGCTTGGCAACACAAGTTTCTACCCACTGAGCTATCTCACTGATTCTGTTGTAAAATTTTAAAATTAAATTTCTTTTCAAAGTTCTGTATGTATCTTAGCCTTGTAAGACCAAGTACACCCTTGCAAATCATTTACAATAATATTTTTTCTCAGAGTCAGTTTTGATGACATACAGCCAGGAAGAGTGGAATGTGTCCATGTCTTTAGTTGGCATTTAAAATGTCATGTCTGAAAAAGTTGTTATTTATTATAAATTATAAATAAATTATTCTGGATGTTCTATGTGGTGATATGAATGAGAATGGCATCCGTAGCTAATAGATTTGTATTTTATAAATTCTATTTGATATTATAATAACAACCCAGAACTAGATATTGGGGAAAAGCTGAAATTTCAGAGAGATAGAGAAACAAACTATGTCTACTTCTCACCCAGCCAACTCCTCAGGCCTGTCTCCATGAAACCTCTGCCTCCAACCTCTCCATCCTTAGCCAAAAAGGGAAGAAGTCTTGCTTCCTCCAGCCTTATCTTTCTTTCTCTGCCTAGCTATCTCACTTCCTGATTCAAATTTCCTAGTGTTAGGAATAAAGGTGTGTGCCACCACCACCTGGGCTCTGTTGGGTCTTGAACTCACAGAGATCCAGAAAGATCTCTGCCTCCCAATTGATGAGATTAAAGATGTAGGTCACCTTTTGGCTTGACTTTGTGGATGGCTCTGTCCTCTGATATTTCAGACTATTTTAATTAAATATACAATATATCACCACAGATTTAAATGGTTGGATCCCAGTTTGTAGACTGGGAAGGACTGGAAGGCATGATATTATTGGAGGAGATTATTCACTTTGAAAGCTCAAAACCCATGCTAGGTCACACTTTTTCTGTGTCTTATGTCTGCGAATCAGATGTGAGTCCTCTGCTACTGCTCCAGTGACATACCTGCCTGTCACCATGCTCACCGACTAACACTCTGAAACTGTAAGCAGGCCCCCAACTAAATGTGTTCTTTTATAAGTTGCCTTTGACATAGTGTCTTGTCACAGCCATAGCAAGTGACCAAGACACTCCACTCTATTCTTAATGGAAACAAACAAAAGCAAAGTGATATGTGCTGACACCTATTAAAAGTCTCACATCTGCCCATCTCCAAAGTTGATTCTGTGTCCTTGCCAACAAATCCATCCATGTGGCTGGGACGATGGCTCAGTGGGTAAAGTACCCAAGGCTACTTAAATTCAAATCCCCAGAGCCCACATAAAAACTGATCCCAGTAGCATGAGCGTCTGTAACTCTGGTTCTCTTGAGGGGAGATGAGGCAGAGACAGGGGAATACCCAGAAGCTCATGGACTCACTAGCTTAATATGTGGAGCATAAAAACAACAAAGAGACCCTGCCTCAAGCCAGATGGAGGGTGAGGATCAACACATGTGTGACACACACACTGAGGAGAAAGAGGAACTCTGTTCACTCTCTCCAGTGGCCACATGGACTCCTGTGGCAGACACAACATTGGCATCACCCTCCAAATGCTTCAAAGGCTAATTTATTTTCCTGACTGGACCTGCTAAGCCAGGCCCACGCACAAAAAAATATGCCCAGACAGATGGATTTATTTCTTTGCCTGTAAGAACAGTTCTTCATATTTAGGACTCTGAGAAACCTAGTTCCCTCAGTAAGCCATTATTTACTTAGAGAGTCAAGTAGAAGCCATAGATTTTTGTCTCCCACCCCAACTATAGCATCTCATCTGCAGAACACATTTATGACACTTGCAGATATGTGCAGGTCTCCATCTTCCTGAGTGAATGGAGTCCTCCTCCCGAGTGGATGGAGTCCTCCCCCAAGTGGATTGAGTCCTCCCCCGAGTGGATAGAGTCCTCCCCTGAGTGGATAGAGTCCTCCCCCTGAGTGGATGGAGTCCTCCCCCGAGTGGATTGAGTCCTCCCCTGAGTGGATGGAGTCCTCCCCCGAGTGGATGGAGTCCTCCCCCGAGTGGATTGAGTCCTCCCCTGAGTGGATGGAGTCCTCCCCCGAGTGGATGGAGTCCTCCCCCGAGTGGACTGAGTCCTCCCCTGAGTGGATGGAGTCCTCCCCCGAGTGGATGGAGTCCTCCCCCTGAGTGGATGGAGTCCTCCTCCCTCTCCTCCTACTTCCTTCCCTACCCCCATGTATGCACTTGTGTGTCGTTGGGTATGCATACCTGTCCACTCAGGAAGAGCCTAGAGTGGGATGCCGACTGTCCTGCCCTACACATTTCTATCTTATTCCCTGCAGATGAGGGCTCTCATTGAGGCTGGAGTTGGGCTGGAAGCTACAAACTCCAGTGGCCCTCTTATCCATACCTCTCACAGCCCTGGGGTTACAAGCACATACTTCCTCACCCAGCTTTTTAAAAATGTGTTCTGGAATCCAAACCTCATGCTTGTGCCTTGACCGTTTAAGCCGCATGCCCCATCCTCATCCTTTTTCTTGGTGCTCCGTTGAAGAGTCCAAAGGAATCTGCTAAGACCTTTGCTTTATGGTTGGGCAAGAGAAAGCAGGGCAGAGGTGAATGTTTCCATTGCCCAGTTGTGGGCGTTTCTATTCGTTATGGGAAAGCCAAAGAGAGAGTAAATGTAAATATTTCCAAAAAGAGAGAACTAAGAAAGGACTGGAGCCTGAAGGTAAACAGCATGGATGTCAGGCCAGGCAGAGATTCTCAGTCCCTGTAATATTTTTGGGTTGGTTTGTTTCCATTCAGGGAATTCTCTGGAAATTAATCTGGGCAGCATAAGCCCTTTTTGCTCAGATTCCATTTTGGGAAGAAACCTTGGTAGCAAGATAAAAATGGGGTTTATTTTTATGAAGAATGGGTTTCATTTTATGTGAAGAAATGTGGGGCTGAGGTTAGGAGCCCTAGCAAAGGGGGATGAGGTGTTCTGACCTCTGAAGGGGAGGGGGTCAGAGAACAGCCTCCTTCACCTTTGATTAAGGATGAGCTCAGATCTGAGCCACATCATTTGTCTGCAGAGCCTCTGTAGGGCTGGGTGGGTGTGCTAAGCTGAACTGGGCTGGGCTGGACTGGGCTGGGCTAAGCTGAATTGGGCTGGGATGGGCTGGAGTTTATATGAGGTATCTCAACAAAGCTTCTAGTCTAGAGACTATGATTTGAAGACTGCTAATTGGGAACACTGGGGGGTTTGCTAAAGTGTAGATTAGAAATATCTCCCTCAGGGCCATGCACTCAAGGATTCATTACAGACTGTGGCACTACTTGGAAGTGGTGGATTCTTTAGGAAACAGGGCCTGCACTAGAGGAAGTTAGGTCACTGGGGGGCAGAGCCTTAAAGGTATACCAGTACTCTGGACCTTCTTTTATTTTTCTCCTTGGCTGACACTTGGTGAGGAGCTTTAAGGGTTTCTGACATGATGCACTATGCTGACCAACCAAGAATGAGCTGAAATCATGAGTCCAAAATAACCTGTTATCTTTAGCATGATTTGTCGACTTTAAGTATTTGTCACAATAACAGAAAGTGCTTAACACAAAGTCGATGTAGAACATGAGGCAAAATTGAGACATTTTGACATTTTCTGTTTGCCAGCATACCCTTGGCTCTCTTGGTGCCCACTGTAAACTTATGTAAGCCTTTTCTTGAGGCAACTTTCATAGGCATGATTAAAGTCTTAGATGGTAAATGTAGAAGGAAGAAAAGCATTGATCTTCTTTGACTGTCCAGAACATACCCCCACCCCAACTCCAGACACTGTTTTCACCCAGAGGAAGAGATGGTTAGCCCTCTTCAAATGGTGACTGAAGTACTTTAGCTCTGAGAACATTGGAGAACATTGGAGATCAGTCCCTGTAGCTCAGGCAACCTTGAGATCATCAGGGCTTGCTTCAGTGCATGTCACAGCACCTCAGTTTTCTGCTCCAAGATGCCCCACACTGCAGTGATATGGGTGTTGTTCTGGCCCATGCAGATTGGATTGTTCCTTTTGAACAGTTCCAGGATTTCTGTTTTTCCCTGAGTAGGGTAAGACATTTAGGTCTGATAAATTCATGGCCCTTTAAGAATCTTCAAAACTATTGCATACCACAAAAGCCTTCCATCTATGTAGTCTGTGATAATGAATGTTTGTCTTGTTAGAACTCAAAATATGTATTTATTTAAAATACCCATAATAATGATATGTGCTATCCTTTGAACATTTTTAAGTGTAAAGACATTTTCTAAGAATTTGAAGATAGACATTGTACATGTTTGAAAACCTTTTTAATGTCTAGCTTAATAGAAAGCAGCTGCCTCCTATTGTATGCTACAGTAGCTGGAAAGAGGAACACATTTTAGTTCTTTCACATAATTGTAGATGTCTTTCTTCCTGTTACTATATTAACAAATGTGAGTTGTTTCGAGATCAGTTCCAACATGGCACTGAAGGCCAGACCAGCGCACTGGGCCCTCTGCTATGCTGCTGTTGCTGGTCTTTTGTGGACTCCCAGTGGGTTTCCCCTCACACTCGTGTCTAACACGGTGCTTAGTACTCAGTGCTTTTCCAGGCCAGTGGAAGGGAATGTCTCCCTCTGAGGTGGAGCGGAAGAGTGTAAGGACTTCTGATGAAGTCTGGTGTCACTGTGGCTCTTGTTCCAACACAGTGACCATCCTATCTGCAGTGTTGGCTGCCCTTCCCTCCCCGTGAGCAAATGTCTGAGAAGAACTTAGTTCTCTCCCCTTAACCAAAGTCTACCATGTCAGCAGAGCCACTGGTGGCAGAATCGGCTTTTGTCAAGGATGGCAGCAATGTGAAGCAGCTAGTCCCATATTGACAGCAACCAGGAACTAGAAGGTTCTCAGGTTATCTCCTCCAAGCTCTGTTCTAATGGCCTATGATGGTTAGTGAGGCCTCATGTATCAAAGGCTCCACAACTTCCCCAAACAGCACCAGCATCTGGAGACCAGTTCACCCACAAACCTCAGCAGCAACTGTTGCACTTGTGTGTATACCAACACAGACATAAATAATGATTCCCTGTCATTGGAGGAATCTATGGACGCCAGGTGACGGTCTCTGTGACTTCTACAGATTCATGGACCAGAGTTGGACAATTGCTATGTCTAGAGAGTGAGCTAGCTGTCACATCCTACATCTTCACCTTCCTGCTCTTCTGTGGTGCTATGGATTGAATCCAGAGCCTCAGGCATGATGGGTAAGTGCCCTGCCACTGAGATACTTTTATGATCATTCATGTTTGCTTTCTTCCTATTTTGTTGTTGTTACTGTCATTGTTGCTGTTTCAAGATGAGGGTCTTGTTCTGTTGCCCAGCCTGGTCTTGAACATGTGAATTTACATGCTTTCTGTTGCAGTCTCCTCAGACTTAGATTTTCATTGCCTTTTATATTTCAATGTGACTTTTAAACAAAATGGCAAGATCACATTAAAAATCTTCTAATTTATTCGCAACATCTAATTATAAAGCAAAACAAATCACCATTTTTTTAAAAAAAAATCTCTTAAATGTAATAAAAATAGTAATTAGTAACCCAGTAGAGATCACCCTTCTGGCAGCCAGATAATGAAATACAGTGTACTCTAGAATACACAGAAAAATATAGGCTTGAATGTGCTTCAAATTTATAGGCACTATTATGTGAGAATCTTTCTTTAAAAATAGAATGCAAAGCCAGCATGACCGTTCTGTGGGTGAAGATGCTTGTCACCAAATCTCAGCCTCAGTTGTTCAGTCTCTGAGACCCACGTGGTGAAAGAGAGAAACTGCCCCATAAATTGTCCTCTGACCTCCAAAGGCTGAAAGGACCTCGAGGAGGCAGGGAGAAGACAGGATAAATAAGCAGATGTCCCAGTAAGCTGAAATGACAGCGGCTTGCGGCCCATTAGTCACTTTCTTCCGTTCTCTTATTGACCACAAACCTTTAGTAAAGTGTCCCAGTGCTGTGACGCTGTGTGTGAGGAACAAATGGAGGAAGCTTATCTCCACCTTTGAGATGATCTGACTTAGTCGGCTTTCTGTTGCTATAAGTGGATGTCACATGCTAAGTAATTTATAATGAATAAAGGTTTACACAACTTGTTGGTGCAAAACCTGGGAAGTTCAAACTCAAGGAACAACATCTGGGGATTGTCTTGGTGTGTGTGTGTGTGTGTGTGTGTGTGTGTGTATGCATATATGTGCAGGAACACTCACACATCTGTGGAAGGGGCAGGATTTGTCAGTTTGCCATCAGAATGTTTTCCTTCATCTTCTGCACCTTGGTTTTTGAGACAGAATCTCAATGAATCTAGAGGTTGTGGCTTTAACCAGACTGCCTGGCCAGTGGCCACTGACAGCTGCCTGTCTCTTTACCCTGGAGCTGGAGTTGCAGCCATATGTCACTAAGACTGGCTTTTATGTGAGTGCTGAGGATTTGAACTCAGGTCCTCATACTTGCGCAGCAAACACTCACTGAGCCATTTCTGCAGCCCTGAGGATAGCCTTCTTACTCCATCACATGACAGAGGACATCACAGACAGTCTTGACAGAGTGAACTTTCCAGAAATACACAGAGAGCTCACTACAATAGCAAAGCCATTCCCTTGAAAATCTATTGAGTACACCATTCTGTTATTGAGGACATTCCCCCCATGAACCAGGGACCTCCTAAAGGTCCATCTGGACCCACAGCCTGTAATACCTTACCTTGAGCATTCAGCATCAATGTGATCTTTAGTGGGGACACTTACACCAGAGCAAGGTATCCAAGAGGAAAATTTAGGGGTGCAGAGATGTGCAGGTCCAGCTATCTTTTCTTAGGTATTTTTACCTCCGTGGCTTTGTTTTTATTCTCATTGGTTTGAATTTCCTTAAAGAAAGACTTGCTTTGCTGAGTTATCTTCAAGAAACTTTCTACCATTTACCATGAACTGAAGGCATGTGGATTGGTGCCTCTTGAGCCTGAGCATGACTTTAGCCCCAGACTCACTGCTGATATGCATCTTAGCACATCAGTGTGTTGTCTCATTAGAGCATCAGCCATAAGGTGGGAACCTAGGAGGAGGAGTTTTCGTCTGTAACAGGAAGCACGTGAGACTGCTTTGGAGACACTGGTATCACCAGGACTCACCACCACAGTGCAGCTTCATGGAAACCATTCTTGGGTAGTTTTCTTGAAACCCAAGCAGGAGAGTGCCAAGGACACAGCTATCTCTCAGACCAGAACATCCCCAGTGGGAGAGTGGCTGTTCCCCATTGCTGCCTGAAGCAGTGGCCAGAGTCCAAGGCTAATGCAGTTCAATGTCTGCAAAGGCGGCCTGCATTTCTGTGCATTCTCTGAAAGGTTGGTGGTTGTAGCTGGCAAATTAATGTATTTTGTTGTTGTTTTGTAACTCAGCAGATAATAATACAATTTAAATGTTTGTGTCAGACTTAATTAAAAACAAATTTTGTTCCACATTTGTCTGCTTCATCTCACCCTCTATATTTCCACTGGAACATTTTTCTTTAAGGACAACAGTAACCTTCCCATACAATGAAAGAACAATTTAGAGGTGAGATGTGAGGGCTCCGGAGCTTGGCACAGCTGTGCCAACTCTACTTTTACTGTGCATGTTGCCCCATAGACAGGATGCCTGGGCACAGCATGCTTTACTTGCCAACTGTGAGCTGCCAGGGTTTGGTGGCCAGCTCTGCAGTGCATCCAGCAATGTCCTGGCCTGTGAGGGGCCTAGCAGACAAGCAGAGAACAATGGAAGGTGTCTACATCGCAATTCTGGGCTGTGATAAAATACCCTGGGAAAAAGTAACTTGGAGGAAAAGGATTTATTTTAGCCCACAGTTTCAGACCATCACTCAGTGGAAGCCACAGGCTCAGGAGCTTGGAGCTGTTAGTCACATCACATCCACACTCCAGAACAGAGAGAAAGGAATACATGCAGGCTGCTTGCTTATGTTCAGGTCTATCTTTCCACCCTTACACATTCCAGGAACTCTTGCCTAGGAAATGTCACCCACAGTGGACTGGGCCTTTAAATATTAATTAACTCAAGACAGTTCCTTACAGACATGCTCAAGGTCCACCCAAAGCTGGCAGTCCCTTATTAAGATTCTCTGCCCGTGATTCCAGGTTGTGCTATGCTGACAAAGCTAGCTACCAGTTGAGTTCTGGAGAGATAGCTGAGTGCTTAAAGAGTGTGCACTGCTTCTCCGGAGGACTCAGGCTCAATTTCCAGAACCCACATCCAGCAGCTCACAGCCACGTCTAAAGGCAGCTTCAGGGAATCTGACACCTCCGGCTTACCTGAGTTAGCTTGTGAGTAGGAACACACACACACACACACACACACACACACACACACCAAATGCATATAATTAAAAATAAGATAATCTTAAACAACAACAAAAGCTTGCCCTCACCAAAGATGATTGTTAGCTGTTGATATTGTCATGGTGGACTTCCAATCTCCCTGGGTTTGTCAGCCTCAGACACTCTGTTTCTCTGTAAGACAGCTGTCACCTGATCGGGACTTGAGGAAACAGACCTCTTGCTTATTTCCGTACCTACCCTGCTTTCTCTTCATGGGCTCACTGCAGGCTGGCAGAAGCAGTTTGTCAGTTTCTGTATTGGATAGGCAGTTCAAGCTGGAGTCCTTATGAAAGCACCCTTGCAGAGACCTCCATATTGCTTCTCATTGAATGGGATCGGGTAGAAAATGGGCCAAAAGTGTGCAGCACCTGGATGCCTGAAAGTCAACTTTAGATGGGAGGTGTGGGACAAATGTATCAGGTGTGATGTATGTATTGTGTGTCACTGAGGTATGGTGTACATATGGTGTGTGTACACTCGGTACATATGCTGTGTCATATGTGTTAGCTACCTGTCATTGCTATAGTAAAGGTACATATGCTGTGTCATGTATGTTAGCTACCTGTCATTGCTATAGTAAAATACCCGACAAAAGCATCCTTGTGGAAAAGGGGTTTATGTTGGCTCACAGTTCCAGGGGACACAGGGCAGGTATGGTGGTAGTGCCAGCAGCAGTAGGCTGCATTGTGTCCACAGGGCGCAGAGCACTACAAATGTGTCCCTGACATCTTTCTCTTTTCCATTTAGTCCGGGGACCCAGGGTTTGGGAATTGTTACCTATAGCTCACCTAACCTAGAACTTGCAATTCTGAGGTGTGTGGAATATGTGTGGTGAGTGTGATGTGCATTTGTATGCATATGTAGAACATTTGGTGTGGTGGACATACAATGTATGAGTGGCATGTATATGTTGCTGTACATGGCATGTGTATGATATATGTGGTATGTGTATAGTGTGTGGTGTATGTACACATATATGCATCTTCATATGTGATATGATATATATGAATTGGATGATGGATGTGTGTGTAATATGTGTAATATGTGATTTTTATGTTTAATTTGTGTGTATGCATTTTTATGTGTATGTGTTGTATGCACTACACCCACATACAGTTTCCATGTGTGTGGTATAGATAGTATGGCATATGGTGTGTATATATGAACCTCAATGGTCTACATGGGTAGTATCTATAGTATTCAGAGGTAGTTCCTGACTTCCAGACACTTGCCTATGTGGTGATATATTATATATTTAATAAAGCCAGTCTGGAATATCAGAGAGAGGAAACAGACCACAGTCAAATCTGACCCAGCCAACTACTTGGGTGAAAGCTATCTTTCAGCTTCCTCAGCCTGGCTCCTTGTCACTTCTACAGAATAATCCTGTCTTCCTAGGCCTGCCTTAAATATCTTCTTTGCCCAGTTGTTTCACTTCTGGGTTCAACTCTGCATCATAGTCTAGAGTAAAGATTAAAGGTGTGAGCTACTACTGTTTGGTTGTTGGGTCTTGAACTCACAGAAACACAGAAAGATCTATGTCTCTGGAGTTATGGGATTAAAGGTTGTAGGTCACCACTCCCGGTCTTTCCTATGCTGGGATTAAAGGCATGAGTTACCACTATCTGACCCTCCTGGCTTGACTGTGGGCAAATCTGCTCTCTGATATTCCAGACTAGTTTTATTAAATCACCATATGCCTGTATATAGCATCCTACCTTATCTAGCATGAGACGCCCTTACTTAAAAGTGGCAATCTGTGCTCTCTGCCTTTTGAGCTTAGACGAGCTTCTGGGAGGGAAGTGGTACTCCCTGAGCACATCGTGCCAGGCCCCTTTCTCTGTCAGAGCATCGATACTCTTGCCCATTGTGATGGAGTGAATGAGAAGTATTTCCCCATACAAACATATCTTTGAGCACATGGGTTCCCAGTTAGTGGTGCTGTTTGGGAAGGTTTTTGACATTGACCACTAACCTCCCACTGTACCTGGTGTATCTGGACTCAGCCAAGCCGGTCCTGAACCATGAGTCTACAGACTGTGTTCCATGCAGAGGGCCTCACAGACCTCCAGCTAGGATCTTAAATCTAGATGGTCCCAGCATCACGAGGACATGTTTGCCAACTGGTACCCTGACATAGGTCTGCAACTGGACAGACTCAGTACAAAGCTGTTCTTGTCTCTTGGCCTTGTTTGATTTTAACCTGCAACTATTTCCAAGGCAGGAAATCAGATTATATAAAACTGCCTTAAAGTGACACTTCAGAACTAAATCATATTTCAGATGAATGATGGCCCTGCTTCTCTGTGATTCCCAGATGAATGCTTTATGTTGTTCTGCATTTGAGTGACCCGTATTCACATATGTCCAGCTTGCAGGCACCTTCTGAAGACCAAAGTCTGGCATCAAACTGTGGTTGGCCTTTTGCCTTGCCTGCTGTCAGCAGGTAGCATGTTTTTTCTTACTGTAAGATAGATTAATTTGACCCTAGGCTGACATTGTTTTATAGTTGCCTGTCTTCCATGTTGGAGCTAGAAAACCACAAGTATAGAAATCCTAAGTGCCTGGAACCAGAAAACAGGCATTCCACACAAAGGCAGTGTATGGAAGGGAACTTCATTACTTCTAACGCTCTGTAAGTCACTTGTTGGTTTCTCTGGGGCTGGGCTGGACCACATAGCCTTGGGAGGACTGAGCATGTGCTCTACCGTCTGGCCTACACAGCAGCCAGTGCAGGGTCTTTGGAATTCCCTCTTTCTCTGTCCTCCTCCATTTCCCTCTACTTCGATGCTCTCCCAACACTCTAACGTATGACTGCCTTAGACACAAAGAAAGAACGGAAGAAATATGGCCATTTCGATAGAAACTGTCAAGTCAATATTTTGAAATGGACTGTGCCTGCTTATGTCAATGGAGAAAGCCCTAAGAGCTTGCATGGGATTCTTGTGGCTCTTGGGACTTGGTGATTATATCTTTGTGGAGTTGGAGATGTAGGCATGAGGGAGCCAGGGTGCCCTGGGAGAGATGCTTTCCTGCTGGCTAAAAGAGACTCCCTACACTTGCCCGCTTCAATTTACTTCCCCAGCAAACTTTCTTTCAGGGGGAAGCAACAAAGGTCTCAGAATGGCTACCATATCTGCACCGTGGCTCGTCGTGGGACAGAGTTTACTGTTGCTTACATTTTCTAGACAGGAGAAATTGCCCCTGGGTTGGAGATTCCCTTCCACACATCCCTTTCATCAAGGTAGGCATGCGTAGGCATGCACATCACTCACTAAACAATGTGCAGAGAGAGGGTGAGGCTGATGGAGGGTTGAAGAGCCCTCATCTGGGAGTTCGTACTGTGGGTTCTGTGGTCTCTGGGCTCTACTGCTGATTTCATCTCACTTGGTATTGCTGTGGGGATAGTAGTTATAGTGGGGTCTGCCCCTATCTAATATATCCTGGCCAGGGCTGTATACTCTAGACTTATGTTAAGCAAGGTGGAAGGGGGTCTTTACTGGAAGCAATCCTTCAATACAATACAGACATTGTTATTCACACTTGTTACAGGTAAAAGTTAATCTGCTAGCCAGCTGTCAACTGGTTCCCAATTAGGTCTGTCTCTAGAGACAGCTGACTTTCTCCATCTGACTTTACAACCCAAACATCTGTGTAGATGGAGAGCTCACAGGGCCAGCCCAGCCTTTGCCTTCCCTAAGACAGCACGGCTGATATTTAGGAGGAAGGGTTCTTTGCTCTTCCTGTGGCCACAACTGGCCTCAGGTGTCTATGAAAAAAAATTACCCTGAATCTTATATGAGATGTGTGTGTGTGTGTGTGTGAGAGAGAGAGAGAGAGAGAGAGAGAGAGAGAGAGACTGTTACCTCTGCAATTCTTGAAGAAGCGAAAACACTGTGAAGAGAGGAACTTCTGTTTGTTTGACGTTCTGTGACGTCAGGTTCTGTTTGTTTGACGTTCTGGGACGTCAGGTTCTGTTTGTTTGACGTTCTGGGACGTCAGGTTCTGTTTGTTTGACGTTCTGTGACGTCAGGTTCTGTTTGTTTGACGTTCTGGGACGTCAGGTTCTGTTTGTTTGACGTTCTGGGACGTCAGGTTCTGTTTGTTTGACGTTCTGTGACGTCAGGTTCTGTTTGTTTGACGTTCTGTGACGTCAGGTTCTGTTTGTTTGACGTTCTGGGACGTCAGGTTCTGTTTGTTTGACGTTCTGGGACGTCAGGTTCTGTTTGTTTGACGTTCTGGGACGTCAGGTTCTGTTTGTTTGACGTTCTGGGACGTCAGGTTCTGTTTGTTTGACGTTCTGGGACGTCAGGTTCTGTTTGTTTGACGTTCTGGGACGTCAGGTTAGTCCTGCACTTCCTTTCCAGGCTCTTCTCTACTCTCTCTGCACCCATCACTCTGCCCTCATGTTAGTAAGCTGTGAAGACTCTAGTCCTGACCTGGTGGCTCCTGCTGGCTCCACGTGACGCTTCTTCAGGCAGAGATAGAAGTGCCAGGTGAATAGCTCAGGAACAGTGTTCTCACGTTTCAAACAATTTTCTTCTAAATGAAGCTCATGTCAGAAAGGAGCCTCTGAGATCTACAGTCACACATGTTAGAAACAAAGAATTGGGGTCCAGGCTAAGAGGCACCTTGATGACAAGCCGCACATTCATATCTATTGTTTTAGATCCATCCATGAGGCCACCACACTGCCATTTATCATTCTCCTTGTCCTTGGCTGAGGAAAACTGAGCAGTCTGGAGCCTGGCTCTTTAGTGTCGTGTCTTTTTCTCCATGTGCACCCCAACCTGAAAGCTTCCTTTCTTATTATATTAAATATATACCTGTGAAGGTGAGCTTCAGCTATAATCTAGACTGGATTAAGAAACAGCACATGGACTATGGAGCCACAGCTCTGGGTGTGACTGTGTGGTGGTTCTGAAGGGGTAAGACAATGAAAAAGACCCACAAGAAATATGGGTCATACGATCCCATGGGCTGAAGCCCAGAGGACTGAACAGGGTTAAGAGGAAGAAGGCAGCTGGGACCTGCATTTCCCCCTCTCTGCTTCTGGCAGAGGGACACAGTGTGACCAGCCCCTGACATGCCCTATGACATCCCTCCCCTACCACGATGGACTTTATCGCCTGAACCATGAGCCAAATAAACTTCTTCCCTTAATTCGCATCATTTGGTCAAAATGATGACAAAAACATCTAACATCACACATCCCAGCCACCACCAGCATAAGACTGCTTTATTCTTTCACTCAGCTTGACTGGTTATTTCTAAAATTGGATGAGGGCCAAGTTAGCTGCAGCAACCTGTTAGTAACTATAACCACATCCATAGGCCTTTTGGTGATCTTGAGGGGACAAGAAGCTTAGAGCTGATTCTGCCTTGGGTTTCTGCTGGAACACAGCACAGGGAGATAAATTAATAACAAAGTTGATTCCTAGCTCGAAGCACAATGTGGATCCTAAGATAGATCCAGGAAGTTGCCCAAGACCCTCCTCCACCCTCCAAGGCCCTGCTGCTCCTGTCTGTGTCCTAGGGACACAGCACTGTGACTCACTGCTCCAGGCCATGTGCTGGAATGTGGAGAACCGGCCTACAGCTCCAAGTGTGTCTCTGGGCACTGGGGAATGCTCTTCCCTGAAAACATTACTTCCTTCTTTCTTTCTTTCTTTCTTTCTTTCTTTCTTTCTTCCTTCCTTCCTTCCTTTCTTTCTTTTGAGATAAATGCTCATTGTTTAACATAGGCTAGATTCAGACTCAAAATCCTGCTGCCTTAGCCTATGGAACCCTGGATTACAGGCATGTATACCACAGTACCAAGCTCAACCATAAACTTTAAAATGTATAGAGAATAGGATGTAGTCACTGACAACATGGATAAACCTAGAGGACACTATGTGATGTAATAATCCAGTTGCAGAAAGACAACAGTCACATATTCTTTCTTTTTGCTTATCTATCTATCTATCTATCTATCTATCTATCTATCTATCTATCTATCTATTCATATTTTTGAGACGAGGTTTCTCTTTGTAGCTTTGGTGCCTGTCCTAGAATTTGCTTTGCAGACTAGGCTGGCCTCTAAAAGATTTGACAGCCTCTTCCTCCTGAGTGCTGAGATTAAAGGTGTGTGCCACTACCACCTGGCCAACTTGTTTCTCTTTTACCTTGAGATGAGGTTTAAGAATATAGTTTAGGCTATCTTGACATTGAGACAATTCTTCTGCCTCAGCCTCCTGAGTTCTGGGATTACAAGTATAAGCTATCACACCTGCTTTCACATTGTTTTGTTTTGCTTTGTATTGTATTGCATTGTATTTATTTATTTATTTATTTACTTACTTATTGTGAGTGTGTATGCTCGTTCATAAGGCTGAGCTCCCATTTACAGGGGCATACCTGTGTATGCTGCAGTATTCACAAGGAGACCAGAGTTAGCTTGAGGGAGTTTGATTCTCCTATCATCCAATGCCAGGGATTGAACTCAGGTTGTCAGGTTTGGTGACAAGAGCCTTTGCTCTGCCCACCCAGCCATTTCATTTTCCCAAATCACATGCTTTTACTTTTTTAAAAAAAGATTTTTTTAAAAAAATCTATGTTTATTTGTGTTTCTGCTTAAATTTATGTGCACCACACGCATGCAGATGCCTACATCTGCTCTCTGTAAAATGGAGTTACAAGTGGTTATGAGCCACCCATTGTGGGTGCTGAGAGGTGAGTCTGGTTCCTCTGCAAGAGCAGTTAGTGTTTTCAATCACTGAGGCATCTCTTCAGCCCCTCACATATTCTTTCTTATAGGTGACATTTTAAGAAGTGGACCTCCTAGCAACAGATGGACATTGGGACACCAAGCCAGTGAAGACTGGGAAGACATCGGTTAAAGACAGAATTCACTAGGAGGATTAAGTTCAAGAGCTTGATTGTATTGACGACTGTTGTTAATAATAGCATTTGACATAGTTAGAAATTATTACGAGCATAGATCTTAAATGTTCTCACCGCAAAATTGAAGTAAGCATCTGAGTCAGTGGAGAAATTAATTAGCTTGATTAATCATTTCACAATGTGTACATACATCAAAACATCTCATTGTGGACTTTAAGTATATTTATAGTTAGCAATTAAACTTTAATGGAGCTTTAAAAAAATACACATAGAAATGCTTCAAGTAGAGGACTGTAACACCCTCTTCCTGCCTCCTGAAAGCACAGTAAGCACAGTGAGTCAGAGATGCAAGAGATAAAAAGTGGGATGGAAGGGCTGGGGATGCTCACTGGGAGATAGCTTGCCTAGCATGCAGAAAGCTCTGCATTCCATTCCCAGCACTTCAGACAGTAGTAGACTGGGATGGAGGTCAGGCTCTCCTGGCAGCTTAGCACCAGGCACTCAGAAACTGACTCTGGGTACCCTAAACCAGTCCCATCCCATCCCATGCAGACTAACCTTGAACATGCCAATGGTCCCTTGCTTCCTGGTATTGTGACAATGAGAGGAGGGGCTAGACAGGATGGCTGGAGTCCAGGTGGGGCTGGAAGGGGGATGAGTAGGTAGGGGAGAGACTGGCTTCTGTTGGCACAAATGTAAAATTTCCTATTGGTTCTAATGGAAAAAGAAACCTGAATTGCCAGGTCTTCATGGGTGCCATGCTCCCCACCACCTCTTTCTTTCATCTTTAGAATGTGTTTGTCTCATCCTGAAGGTCTCAAAAGGAAGAAGATGCAGCCATCTCTCAAGAAGAACCCCACTAGTGAGCCTTCCTTAGAGCCAACTGGACACAGACTGGGCAGGAGCTTGTGGGGGAGACTTTCCTAGTATCCCACAGTCCCGATGTGATCTCTAGCACTGGAAACACCGAAGTAAATATTCCTCCCTCTGGAAATGAAAGCCGTGTCTTGCTGAAGCTATGCTAGGAGAGAAAGATCTCCTCCCCTTTATAATAGCTCTCTTGTACTTAACTACCTCATCATATCAGCCTTGCGCCCATTTTTTCTTGGGAGGAATTGGGGCCCATCTTCTCCCCCTACCTCTCTGTTGCAGATGCCCTGCCTCCTGCTGCCCGCCCCAGCTGCATACCGTGTGTGTGTGTGTGTGTGTGTGTGTGTG